>SGPM01000368.1:0-25732 GCA_004802725.1 Antrodiella citrinella
GCCATTTCTTCGTCTATGGTGATAAGAGTGGTACTAACCAAGATTGACACCGCGTTGTTTTCGAAGAGTGAAGACGTCTCGTTCCGAAGGGAACTGCGCGCGGCTGTCAATATTCACGGTGTCGACGCCTTCGTCGTGCTTCGAAGAGAGTCCGTGCTTGAGGATGTTTGAAAGTTTGTGCATGTCAGGAGTATGTCTCTGTGTCCTATCGTGTTCAAGGATGGATCCCGGATTAAGTAACTCCTTGTCCATTCCGGGCAATTTTGAATCGGGCCGGGGTGATGACTAATCCGCTACTGTGTCATTCAACGTTCTCAGTCTCTCTGCCCAGTCCGTATCTTCGTGAACACACTCCCTCACCATGGCCGGGATTAACCTCAATGCTATCACGGAAAATGCAACGCGCTTTGGTACGCGTTTGCAGGAAACCATCTCCGAACACACACGCGAATTCGCCTTGTCTCGCGGGTCGGGCACCTCCTACTTTGACATGCCAGAGGAGCGAGTGCGCAATATCCGGAATCAGCTGGACTCGAGCAGTGACAGGGAGAAGTTGGATGCGATGAAACGTTTGATAGCAGTGCGTACTATCCCCTTCTCGGTATATATCCAATCAGCAAACGCTCATTCACGCAGCTCATTTCCAAAGGTCGGGACGTCTCCGAGTTCTTTGCTCAGGTAGTCAAGAACGTTGCATCCCACAACATCGAAATCCGCAAGCTCGTTTACATCTATCTCCCGCGATACGCAGAGCAGGAACCCGATTTAGCGCTGCTGTCTATCAATACCTTCCAGAAGGACCTGTCCGATCCCAATCCGCTCATTCGTGCCATGGCACTTCGTGTCCTTTCGGGAATCAGAGTGTCGATGATTGGTAGCATCGTAGTACTAGCTATCAAGAAGTGTGCCGCGGACATAAGTCCGTACGTCAGAAAAGCCGCAGCACTTGCTATACCCAAGCTCTATAGGTGCGCCGCCAAGACTGTAACTCATCTCCATGTTGCAGCCCTCATGTATTCATATAAGTAGTCTGGACACCGCACATCAGCCTGAGCTGATCACAATCATATCTGGCCTTCTGCGAGATAAATCTCCGCTTTCCACTGGAAGCGTCATCGTCGCGTTCGAAGCAGTATGCCCGACCAGACTGGATCTCTTGCACCAACATTACCGACGTCTATGTCGAACCCTCGTCGATATGGATGAATGGGGGCAGGCTAACCTGCTCACCCTACTGACCCGATATGCTCGCACGATGCTGTCTCGGCCCATCGTGACGCTGGGAGAAAAGGCGGACCCCCAAGAAGAGGTAGACCAAGACTTGAAGTTACTTCTCTCTTCATCAGAGCCATTGTATCATTCGAATAACCCCGCGGTACGTTTTTCCTTCCTAAGATATGACCTGCGCAGTGCGCTCATTCGTTTCAGGTCGTACTCGCGGTTGCCCGAGTTTTCTACTACCTTGCACCCCCGTCTGAAATCAAGAAGATGGCATCTCCACTCATTCGGCTCCTGCACGTCTCGTCCGAGGTGGAACGCGTCGCTCTCGCATACCTGCTCATTGTGTCACACACTCAAGCAGTAAGTGACCAAGCTCCCGAGGTTTTGACGTATGCTCACCAAATCGCCGTCAGTCTTTGCTAGCGCCACATTATCCTGCGTTCTTTGTCCGGTCAGACGACATCCGTCCAATAAAGCAAGACAAGATGCAGTTACTGAGGATAGTGATATCAGCTGATAACTATCAGGCTCTGCTACGTGAGTTCATCGTCAGTGCATTTTTCCCCTTCCGCACTATTTTTAACATATATTGGATGGTAGCATTATGTAGATGACCCAGATGATGAACTTGTGGCCCACGCTGTTCAGGCCATAGGATACTGCGCCCGTGTCGTTCCCGAATCCACTCAACAATGTCTGAATGCGTTGATGAGCTTCATTCAGAGCCCTCATGGTACGCCCCTACGTCTAATCAATTTGACACGTATCTTACCCGTGTACTTGACTAGACACGGTCGTGGGGAATGCCGTTTTCGTTCTCAAATCCCTCGTTCAGATCCGACTTCACAAGCAAGACACGACGACCGTGTCCGCCGCTTATTCTCCAATGGCCATCATCTCCCTCCTAGCGTACAGAATAGACGAGATCCATCATTCGAAAGCTAGGGCTTGTGTTATTTGGCTGGTCGGACAGTATGCTGCTGCAACACCCAATGGGGAGAATGGAGCGGTGCTACGACCATCCGGGATTGAAGGTGTTGCTGCGTGGGCTCCGGACGACCTACGGAAAGCTGCGACATCTTTCGCTAAAGAGGTTCGTGTTGATATGCGAGACTCATCCGCGCAATTCATTGACACCTTCGCACCCAGGATTCCATCGTCAAATTGCAAACCATCACCCTCTCTGCCAAACTATTGGTGTTGAACCCTACCGATCGGACGCTCAGTCTTCTGTCCCGCTATGTCCTGTCGCTGGCGCGATACGACTTGAACTTTGACGTGCGTGATCGGGCGCGGTCGATTGCGTCGCTTCTGGCTGGCGTCACGAATACCTCGAGTGTGAGTCTATACCCGGACGAGGAGAATGGATACGAGGAGAAATATGCGGGTGTGGTGCTACGTCGGGAGCAGGTCAGGATGGTGTTGTTCGAAGGCAAACAAGATGTCACCGAGGATGGGATCAAGTCATGTAAGCACTTCACGCACCGTCATCCAACCCATTCATATTGATTTTTGGTGCTGAATACAGACGACCCACACGCACTCCTCGGCTCAATCCGCAGCATAACCAACCGCGACACCTACAACAATATCTACCTCCCCGACTGGCTCGAGAACGGGATCGACTCGTCCTTGCGAGACAGCGCCGACGACGCGGCGCCACAGCCCATGGCAGCGGTCACTTCCCTCTCCTCCGTCGCTGTGCCCCGCTCGATCGCGTCATCTAGTCGGAACACACCTGTGGTGCTGACACCGACGGGCCCGTCACCTGCGGGGTCGTTTAGCGGGGGACAGGAGGCGACGAATAAGGTCGGGTGGACAGATCTGGATAAGTTCTACGAAGAGGGTAGTGAGGACGAAGAAGAGGAAGACGATGACGACGAGGAAGAAGAGGAAGACGTTGAGGAGGAAGAGGAAGAGGAGGAGGAAGAGGAGGACGCCAGCAAGGAGGATGCCGAGGAAGAGGAGGAGGCGGAGGATGGCCACAGCGTTGCTGAGGATGACGCAAGCGACGAAGTCGAAGGTGATGATGACTCGCCCAGCAACCGCATTGTTCACGCTGCCGCACCTGTGGAGACACTTGGTGCATCGCCTTGGCAAACGGAGCCACTTCCTGAACCGCCTCACTCGGAATGACGACTGTCACAACGCAGAAAAAAGTTTCTTTCGAGTGGTGTGGTATTGTGGCCTAATGATTATTGTTGTCCATCTGCGATCCGTGGAATGCTGTTGTGCCGTCGAGCCACTTATACCATGCGGGTATTAGGTTCCATACTCTGGTAGTCTCGTTACGGTGGGCAATTTAGCGATCCAGACGGAGGAAGGGGCCCAAACCTGAACCAGTGTGGCGATGAGCATATGTCGAAATCCGGCATAAGGCCCAGCCCGGGACCCTCTGTACCCTCGCGTGCTCACGGTGCACCCCTGGGCCCCTGCCATCACAATTATTGTTCTGCGTCGTGCAGTCCGCATGTTTGTTGTTTATTGTTCACCTGAGCTCCGCGAGATATTGATCGGTCGATTTAGTGTATGAGGGTCCAGTGTAATTTGTTTCGAAATTCGAATGAGGACTACAACGGACACGCTGTATCACTTGTTTGTGCTATAATACACATACCGCGAGGGGATCTTGCGCCTCTACAGAGTTTTGTCTTGTTCTCATGTTGTTATATTCCGAAAGATCTGGTCGGCGGGCCGGAGCATGCCGTGACGAGTCTCTCAGAAACGCACCCCAAACCGCTTAGAAATGGATCTTAACACGTCGTTCGCAAGTATCGGTGTTATGGCGGACGTCTGTTGCAACAGACAAGTACATACATAGTAGTCACATGCAGTCTGCGTGCACGTAGCATTCCTCAGTCCGTACTGTCATTAGTCGAGCCCGCTCCTCGACTCGGTTCAAGTTCGATGGCGCCCCTGGGCCTCCCTCTTCAATGCGTCCAACGACCTGAGTAGTGGATCACCGTGGTACTATTGGTTGGTGTTGGAAGCAGGCGCTCGAATCGTGCATCACGACGAGACTGTATCGCCTGACGAAAAGACATCTATACTGACGTCCCTCTGTGACCACTGACAGTGACACCTGTGACAGCGAGCGAGCTTCCATAAGAACCTACAACTCCGAAACTCCGATCGACAAGCTTTTCCGATTTGTTCGTCAAGAGATCCACGTTCACAAGAACTCGAAGAACTATAAGGTTGCAGGATTTGTAATGTAGGACACCACAATCAACGGAGTACAAACTCGGATACGATAACATGAATATAAGTAACTTGGTAGCACCGTAGCAACGAATGTACAAGTACAATCTGGTGAATCAGCTAATAATCTGGAGGTATGTTGACAAACACTAAGAGTCATAAGCTGAACGTGAAATCGTGGAAGGGTCGAGACAATAAATGGAGGGATGAGGAATCTGAGTCAACTGGTCGTGGAAACTTTGAGAAAGCATAAACAGATCTGGGGGAAACTCGGGTTCGGACAAAAATTGTTGTATGAGGCAGAGTTCTGCAATTTTTGGGATCAGCGAAGGTTCTACACGGTATGATGAACTCGGAGGAGTCACTTACATGCTGCTGATGCCACCACCGTTACCGACATCAAAGTTGTCCCGTCTACAATCCAGCCCTCCCGAAGCAGATGCAGACCGCCTTTGACTGCATCACGCACAGTATTGGCATTCGCTCCATCCTGGAGTGTCACCCACACATGCAAAGAGCGCACGTGATTGACTCCCCTGGGGGCGTTGATAGCGAAGTTCACTCGTTGCGGGTTGGTTCGAGTCTTGATCGATCTGTGCAGGTAACAGTCTGCGACTGTCCTGGAATGGAAGATAACATGGGGAAGCGTGAAAAACTCGTAGTTTGGGTCGAAGGGCAGGAGATCTTCGGGTGTGATTGGAGCCAAGACGAGGAGATCGTGGAACTCCAAGAGTGCCGCTATCAATGGAGGTAGCCCTACATTGGCGGCCATTGCGTGAGTTCGAAGAGTTGATATGAGTATGACTGGGAAGTGGGTCGAGGTAGAGGATCCGACGATGTGGTGAGTATATATACAAGTTTCAATTCCGACTCCGAGTCAAAATACATACATTAATTAGACACGGTGCCAGTCGCCGTTCGGACCATTGTGAAATTGGATGTTGTTGTACCGGAATTTTTGGAAACATGCGTCGCTGAGACCACTCGTTCGGACCAACATGTCTGCAGTCAAGTTGACATCGATGGTCATTGTTCTTCCTCCGAGTTGGGCGTTTACTGTAACGTGACAGCGCCAATTAATATGTTGCGTTCTGGAACGCTGTGACAACGACATAATGTCACGGTCTATATATATCACGGTCGCGTGGGTCTATCCAAGGTACCACTTTCTTCGGAGGACAATAGCAGCTTCAACTGGCATCCTATCTTCATCCTATTCATCGCACCTATGGACTCGGAAATCGAATTATATCAATGGCAAGAAGACGAGCACAGGGCTTTACGAGAACGGGGGCTTTCTCAGCATCGTCTCCTCAAATGTGTATGCGCCGTCTGTGTCTTGCTGCCAAATCTTACTCACTCTTACACCTCAGAATTACAACGGACGAGTCCGTGTCATCAACTTCCAGTGGGTGGTGAAATCTGTCGACAAGCAGTCTCCGGAAGCGAGGACTTTAGCAGCACTTATGGAGCTCAAGGATCTGAGGTCAAAGCAAAACCACAGTATTCCCGCCGAACTCGTCGACTGCAGTAACACGATAGTGGTGATCATGCCCTTTCTCATGGTTATCGAGTCAGTCACCTGGTGGCAATTCCCCCTCAATGTGCTCTTCGAGTCCATGTCGAATTTGATTGAGGTACGCCATCCGTTTGTTGTGATTGGTCGCCTCATTGGGACTAACATCATATATGATAGGGTTTGAAATTCATGCACGGTCAGCACATCGCACATGTTGTGAGTGCCACAGTGAAGTACTTGAGTCGTAATGACGACGGCATCCTCACATCGATATTTCACAGGATATTCACACTACCAATGCGGTGTTCAGTGAAAACAACGTTGTGGCTGGGGACTTCAAGATACCCCGCTTCAAAACCTTCTACATAGATTTTGGTTCCTCGCGATATATACCACCAGGCGCCGATCCAGTTATACAAGACTACGAAGAAAGGGGCGGCCATTACGATCCGCCGCAGGGCCTCAACGATGTGGACGTGTTCGCCTATGACGTATTCGCGCTTGGAAGCTTATTCAAAGATATGATTGAGGTATGTGCTTGTTCGAGTCTGACGGTACTTGATCAAAATTGATATATGTTCAGCACGCAGGACGCTATTCTCCGCACCGAGGCCACATCCCTCGAAGCGTGTCACTGTTCACTGAGAAGTTGACATGTGATCAGGATATACACCGACCCAATATTCGCCAAACACAGGCCGTTTGGACTGAACTGCATAGGCGGATAAAGTTGCAAAGCAACAGAGTGTGGTTGTCCCATGAGTGAGTGTCGTGATGCGACTCAAATCCTGTCATTTCTGAGGATCTCGATACTAGGCAACGCCTTGCAGCTGAGATCCATAGCTGGGAACAAGTTGCGAAATTGTTTCGCCTCTAAGGACTACTCAGAAAGCAAGAAATACCGTCGCCACAGTCAATACGTGTCTCTGAGCGCTTGACAGCAGTGACAATTATGGGTTATTCTCTTTGTATTTGATAGGTTACTACTTGTTATATGGTGGATGTGTGTATTGTGATATTACTGTATAGGACGATGCGATTTGAATGATTAGAAACTATCTACCAGTTGAAGCTTGAATGTTGAACGTTGCCAGTCAACTGGTTTAGCCTGTGAGCAGGCCTGAGCGATTACCCAAATGTTCGGAGCGGTGGTACTAACGCATCATTGAGCTAGACTCGGGTATCCAGGAAACTAGGAGTCAGGTCTTACTGAGATCCAATGCGCCAGAGAGGGGGGGAGGGTCGGTACTTGGTACTAGATCGTCGAGTCGAAAACTTTAGAAAAGGGTGGAGGTGCCAGTGTATACTAGGCTCGCGTGGGAGGAATAAGGGGCGGCCGTGTCGCGAACATGTGCGAATGGACCTGCCACGCTGGCGAGCTTTTCCCTGGGCCTCTGCATCACTGCCAAATGCCCATCAGGAAGAGGAGCACGCCGTTGCGCGCTGCGATTGTACCCACAGTCAACCAAGGAAGTGCTTTGGGTTCGCAATTGTTTGTGAGAAGCTGAGATCTCTCGGTAGAGCCGGTATCCTCCCGGTGCCCCGCAAGCGATACTGGTATTTACATGAGGTTTCGGAGGTTTGTATGAACACGGCAGGGATGCGGATAGTTCTCCTCCAACGCTGCGTTACAGTCCGCCCACTATAATAACCGAAATGATCAAAGCGATAGTTGTAGATGAAAGAAATGTATTGAATGTAACTACCACATACTATGTCAACGAGTCCCATATGTACATGATTACGCTTGACTCTCAGGTGGCAGCCGCACGGCAGACATTCGAACAACGTTCAGCAGAAAATATGTACATACAACGAGATTGTCAGTGAGAGAAATGGTGATAGCAGAATGTAAATACATACCTGTATCTGTGCGGTGTTCTATAGACTATAGCACAGAGGCGGTGAGAACCGGCTCAGGCTGCCGGGCGCATAGAACGATTGAATTACCACACCAATAGTTACTGATGGATTATCCGCCAGTAAAAGACCTGGGCGAGTATGAGCCTAATATTCGACGACGAAGGAAGTGTACAGGACGTACCGAAATCCGAGAGCAGCAGGCGAACGTGTCGTTGTTTCGGAGAAGGCTTTGATCTTCGTTAGTTCGACTCTTGTCCCGTTGGCGATAAACACGCACCTGGATATCCTGAACGCTTATCCTACGCGTCATTTTAGTGCTACAGAACAACGATATGTCAGTGGAGTGAAGGAACACGTGAAAAGAGCACATACTGTATAACCACGTCCTTGTACGTTCCTACGCATGAGAGTCCCCCCGTCTGATGCATCGTCTAAGAACGAGTAGACTCACCTGTGTGTAAGCCCCGAAGCGGCTGCTATTCTGCGATGAGGTACATACGAGAGAAGATGAAGCGATGGTGGTGATGGTATGAGGCAAGTATGAGGACAAGAGCCCGGGCCGCCTCCGAATCCTTCCAAGCGCCGTAATCCCCGCGTTTTTCCTGTCGTGCACTATGCAGCTGCAGCCTGCGCGTGAAGGTCGTTGCGGTCTCTCTGACACTCTCTCGTACGGTCCTGAACATTACTGTTCACACAAGAATTCACGCCGCTTAGTACATCCTTGCCAACAAGGCCTAGTTTCACCTCTCATCAAGATCTCATTCCTTTCCCGTCCGAGTCGTACATCTCCGTCAACTTTCCTTTGATTTCTTTCCCCTCCCTCCTCGTAAAATGAGCTATACAAAACGCTTAACATGGCCTTCAGATGAGATCCGTGCAATGACATCCCATCTTGGTAGGAACTTGAATGAATTTTATACGGATAAGCATGTACGTGATTATTTCAAGTTCAAACTACCGAACGCTGATCATTTAGAATTACAACGGGCGAGTTGCTGCCCTTCGTGATCTGCGCTCTTCGGATAACGAGTTCTTGGGAACAATGGCCAGGTCTATCGAGAAAGATTCTGCGGAATTTACCATCTTGTCCTTACTTCTGAGCCCCGAGCTCCAGGGAAAGAGGCTGAATCACACGCTTCCCGCGAAGCTGGTGGTCTGCGAAAGCACCATTCTGATCTTGATGCCTCATCTTTATACTGTAACTTTACAAGATATGCCGTAGCAAATGACAATACGGTATGGGTAGATGTCTCTGTACTTCTTGAGCAGAGCATTTAGTGCTTGCAGCTCGGGGAACGTCTTGGGGATTTTCAAATACGGACGGTCCGCCCTGTGATGGCATAGTGAGCTTAAGATTCAAGGGTCGTAGAAGGGAACGCACTCTTCGAGGGTCGGCAGGGCCAGCCACAAGGTGCCGCCAAGGAATGCAGTGCTCAGCACAAAAATAAGAGCCATCTTGAGAGTGGCATTGAAGAGGATCCTTCGTTGGGACAGTTGTGACGGAGCAGTGGTGCCATACGAGCCGGACGGCGTGTTGGAGAGCAACCCTGTGCGCTCTGCTGCGACGCCGTGGACGGTCGCCATGGAGTATTCGGATCTGTTGTCAGCGACGGGAGCGTTGTTGTCGCCGTCGATATCAACCATGAGCGAGGGGGGCGGGACGGTGAGTAAGACGTTGAGCATGATGAGCGAGATGAGGAGAGGAGTCTGCCAAGTCTCGCCTACGTCATTTCACTTGGAACAAGCTCCGTGAACGATCTCACACGAAATGATCGCGTCGCGTTAACCTTCGCGGAGGTAATTAGAGGCTATCTGTCGTAATCAGTCCTTTGACACAGAGCTCTTGACTAGGGTGGTGTCAATTTGAGTTGCGGACTGTGGGGGAGAAGTGAAGGTGATGAGACGCCCATGCTTCAGAGCAAAGTAATGGGTCAAGTTAACTCACAGACTACCATAGCTTCATCAACGTCAGTTGCATAAGAACGCTCAACTTCGACTATTTTACAAAGCGATGCTGTGCTCGGTTTTGCAACAAGCCCAAGTTTCCGCTCCGCACTGCGCGCGTTGCGTACTCTGGAGAGTGATATTGGCATATACATGTCTCAGTCACTAAAAACCACACTCACCACCAACGTACGCCTCTCGAAGACTTCAGATAGCGCGGGTTCGAGAGGAAAAAGCTGCTCGGGGTCGCGGACGCGTCCACGACGTTGAGCATATGTCATTGTCACGTGTAAATGTGACACATGGCGACCGTGACACATCCCTACGCCCAAGTTTGTTCTTGCGTTGAACGTTGACCAGCAACCTCACCAACAGCAATCCGTCCTTTTACCTTCTGGAACAATGTCTATACCCATAAATCTCGAGAGGACCGTTGGAAATGCCGGATGCATGCCCAGATGAGCAACGGAGGAAAAAGTGAGAATCGTTGGTGGGTTCTCTCGCGAATGATCCTTTGCCCTGTTGCGATTTACTCCACTGCTCTTGCATGCGATGCCGAGGCCTCGAATGTCTGCATGCCTCAGTGATATTTAGCGATAGCAAGGGCAGGCATGGTGACATGTCGTCGTAAATAATCTGTCGTTGTTCTGGCCCGCACTCGAGTGTACTACAGCACCATTACTATCTGGCGAAAGGCTGAGCAGTGCCCAGAGTATGGGAAGATATGCTCGCCCATGGTTCCGCTTGTGATCATGGCAAACTCGTGGAGACGATGGGACTTTCGCCAAAGGATTCTGTCGAGCACCTTTCTGGTTTTGGTCAGACCTCGTGCCTCGTCCATCCTCACATTTGCATCTTTTGGTAGGGTCATTTGGGACCCACCGTCTAGCGAGCGAGCGACTATCTGGCTCGCACTCACGGACTTGTCTCCACATGGTATGCTTCACTACGACACTTTTCAACACAGAACTAAAGGAATTAATATGCAGTGCGTGGAAGCAGGATTGCGCTCAACAGTGTCAGGTTTTGCCGGACGCAACAAGCCCATTGTGCTTACCAAGTCAATGCTGGCCGTTGGCTCCTTCATGTCGGCTATGCATCATACATTGGAATCAGGTTTTGATTTTAGGGGGATGCACTGTCGCTCCGTCCCCGTCCGACTTACGTTCTAGTACCATAATACATTCGCCACTCGACCTCACACAACCAACTATGCACACCATACTTATCAAGACTATATCTAGCCTCTGCCAACCAGGTAAGAAAGTTTTGAACCACCTGTTTGTGGCGGCCTTCTTGCTGATCATCACGTCTTTAGCTCATGCAGGCATTTCCACTTCCTCTCTGCTACAGTGTCATATGGATCCTCACTCACGCCCTCGATCTATGTCTAGGCCCCCCTGTCATTGACAGCTTACGATAAGCTCTTGTCCACTTGTTCCAGACCCCTTGCTTGTTTCGAAGGCACCCTGCAATGCACCATTGAACTCGTCCCACTCCAAACTTGTAGCTAGGCGACACTTCTTCCTCACAACCTCGTTGTTTGCTAGTCGTGAGTTATGCTTACGACATGAAGCCGGACCTATCGAGTTCCCGAGTTCCCGACGATCCTCGAGATCGATTTCGTTCGCCGATAAGCCTGTTTGCGCTTGCTAATCTGTGCGCCATATTGGCCCACGCCTGCCCAGTCTGGCGCCCCCGTCATCCTCCCCCCAAGTCTTTCTACGCGGTCATTTCGTTTGTCGGTCTGCGCTACGAACGTCGGAGTGTATCCTGCATATCTCATCTATATCAATCCTGTGTCCGTCGTTGCATCGGAGCGTGTTGTGCGGAGGACGTCACCACGTGCGTCTACGACATCTGCCTCGGGGCGACCGATTCACATGCCTCGGAGAGCCCACATTCGAACATGGAAGATCGTCGTCCGGTCAATTTTAGGCTCCAGGGACTGCCTCTCGTACTCTTATCGGACATCTCGTGTCCGTTCAGCATCGGCTCTTTCGTCGAGCACCGAGCCTACATCGCAAGTGCCACGCGTCTGTCGTCCGGTGTCCAGAGAACAATCGTCCGTTGCGGGTTCTTTGACATCCTCACTGGTGATATCATTCATTTGGCAACTACCGGACGACGTTTGCCTCAGTCAAACCTTCTTTGCTTGCATGTGGATATGCGGTTCTCTGTTTCAGCTTTGTCCACCCACTCCTGTCAGTCAACGTTCGCAGCCAATCTTGTCTCATTGGCCTGGAGATCTAGGCCGTCATACATGATATCTACCACGTCCGTGCCTCCCTGTTCTGTCCATCATGCATATTCCTGCATCGGTTGCTGCGCTATTCACACTCACTCACTCGCGCTGTCGTCCCGATTGCCTATCAGTCGTGACACCACCACACGACGAACTGCAGCTTTCTTCAGTCGTCAAAAAAATTATAAGCTCACAGCTCGGGTTTGATATATTCACAGGTGAAGTCATTGCATTATGCGACGTTCCTTGCAAATCGCCTAATGAATCTCGCCTCTAGCCGCTCCCCGATTTCATTCTGACGAGAGCTTTGTGGAAGCCTAGACCGTCATGATCTGACTCATGATCTATTCTTTGCCATGGAATCCGGACGAAGTTGGATAATGCGTCCTACGGGAAGTCGTCAACGCCGACTCAACGGCATTCATACTTCCGCAATGCGCTCTTGCGTCCTAGCGACCCACCGCAGAGGGCTTATCGCGTCCCGTAGTCGGTCTTGCTATACGTTGTCGACGCAGATCATTGACCACAACCCTTGCCCAGGTGCGTAAGCGACGACGCGCCTCGCTGTGGACCGACGCACGCTAAGCGTATATTAAATGTAAGAGTAGTTATTGATTACTATGATTACTAGTTCAGACACGTGTAACAGTCCTCCGGGGCCATTACGAGGGGGGGTGATGGGCGGTGGTCTAGTTCCAGCTTCCAACGAAGGCGGGCAGTGGAGGGGCCACCCCCGAACTCAGGGGACAGACGTACGCGAGGGTCACCGGTGTTGTACGCTAGGGTGCGCTTGTCCCAAAGAGGCGAACACGCCTGTTGCACGCTGCGTATGCTGGTGTTCTGGAAACGAAAGTAATGGTCTTCTGCCAGATTTCAAGAGCAGGCGCAGCGTCAATCACAATTCCTTTACCTCAGAAATACCAGAAAATGCCTGTGTTCACTGCGCTGTCTCTTCCTGATTGGATCCTGGCCACCCAACCGCGATCCAAGAGTCTTGCGGAGTTTACGGACGGCAAAGGAATGTGTCGGCTATGCTTTCGTCGTGTCTCGAGCGTTGTATTTTGGTCACAATTGTTTCTGGGGCACACAGCCGGCGGAGTCCAGAACGTTGGAGAACCTCAATGTCGTGTACGCTTCACTTCCGAGTTGCAGCCTACAACATTTGCGGCAATGCATCATTGATATAAAGGCGACTCTCCTTGGCCGGAACCGGATTCCCCCACAACAGTTGTGTACGAACAGGTTCAGTGATTGTCCCGTTCTGTCCGTTTGAGTTTACGACCCTACCACCCTCGGTGACGCCCTTGATATCAAACGACTCCTCCAGACCTGCCCTACTCATCCTGTTTCACGAACAAACTTCATGCCCTTGATGCCTTCTATCTTTCGCAACTTCTTCGGTGGGTCTAGTTCACAGCAACAGTCCGCCACCGGAGGCGCTCCTTCATCCAAATCCCACAATCGTTCTGGCTCCCTACCACCGCATATATATGCGCCCCCTCCTCATACTAGCGGAAGTACATCAGGTCTTCCAAGGTCTGCGCCCCCCAACATGCAGCGAAGCTACAGCTACACTTCTACTCCGCAGTCCGTCCCCTCTCCTCTTAGGTACGCTACAGGTACCGATCCTAGGACCGACACTCGTACTGCATATGGCTATGGCAGGCGCGCTCCTAGTAGCCACGGCAGTCATGGCTACGCCAGTAGTCATGGATCCAGGACTCCCGCTGAACCTCGTCCAAATGTCCTTCGACGTTCAAGCAACTCACCTCGTCATGAGCCTGGTACGTCGTGAAACTCAACTCTTGCTCACACCAGAACGTTGATCTAACACCCTGTTAGCTCATCACCCTCACTTTGCACCTCAGAGCGCACCTTCTTCTCACCACCACCGGACTCCTCCGAGTTCTCGTTCTAACTCGAGCTCGTCCCTGTTTGGCATGGGCTCTATGCCGATGCCAACTTCTAACTCGGATGCTGGACATCACCATTATTCGAGAGAGTCTATCGATCGCAGTACTCCGACTCGTCCTCCTCTGAGGGCCAACCACACATGGCATCCCGGGAGCAGTACTGCCGGGAGTGCCTCATCGCGTGAGTATTAATCTCATTCTTGATATGCATGTGCGTTCTAATCAACTTTGCGCTATAGTTGGTTCTTCGTATGGTCACTCTCCTTCGCGGCCTGCAGCTTACGCTCAGGCTCAACCTCGTCCTCAGGTTTTGCACATGCATCCTCTTTTGGCGTACACCCGTCTTCATCGTGCTCCGATTACCTACGACGTTATGTTCACACCCTCTGCGCGCACAGTGCTCGATCGCGCAACGCATTCGGCGATCCCCTCTCACACGTTGTCCCAACCCGCAACTGAGCCTCCTACACTCTCCTCCTCTCGACTCATTCTGCGTTCCCACAAATTCCCTTGGCCGGTTGTGGTTGGTCCCTCTGGACCGCGCTTCACCATTGGCCCTTCAAAGCACCGTAGCTCGAGTGCAAACGCGATCACCAATCTGGATGTTCTGTACGCCGTCCACACAACCTTGCTCACACCTGTGACCCCTGAAGAGTGGGAATCTCTGGGTAACGGCAGCCGTGCGCAACAAAAGGTCACCAAGGCGTACGAAAAGCGGTGTTCGCTCTTGGGAGGCTGGGACGGAGGCGTGAAGCGCGTCGACTGGCTCGGCTCCAAAACCAGATTGATTGGTGTTGAAGTCGAGAAAAGTGCCGGTAAGCCTGGTACCGGCAAGTTGGTCTTTGGGAAAGCCTGAGGATGGGTTACTACCTGTCTCTTCCCCTGCCTCCCTGATTACATGCTGCCTGTGGCTGCTTGCCTTCGCAGAGCAAGAGAGCGAGCTTACGTCTCTGTTCCAAAAATCTTCGTCGTTTCTTCGTCTCTGTCGCGGTTGTTCGTCATTGCTATCTCTTTCCGCTCTTGCTGTCGTCTCTTCTGTACTTTATATCTCTTTTCATGCAGTGCTTTCCCACTGGGCTTGGACTCTTCTCGCGGATTCTGTACAGTATTCTCGGTGCCACTTTCCCTCTGATCTCACATCACATATCTCACAATCAGACAACAGCAGATCTGGGACATTGTACTCTACACTATCTCCCGCTGATGTCGGTAGTTATATGCACCGAACCATGAAATATGCGGACGCGTTGCTACATGCCTTATGCCACATGCAACTCACAGTATGCTCGATCTCCTGGTATGACCTTCCTACGACTTTTAAGTTCTCGTTCATGATGATAACATGGTGCGTGTTTACGCGGGCATCACGTCACAGATTACTGTATAGTCTGGAGCTATTCGATGGGGCGGTTGACGTCCGAGTAGCAAAATCAAGCTAGCTATGATTAAGTTTCACCACACCACTGACATTGGGTACATATGCCAGTGTTGTTGAATTGCGTGACCTGAAACGGTTGTTTAGACGTTTCTGGATGATTTCTTCAAGTTGGGCTCTTCCCTTGCGTTCCAACTTCCAACTACCCAACTTCCAACTTCCATCATATGTCGGATGGACTTTCTCCAAGTTCAGAATCTGAACTCGATACTGCCATAGGCCCATAGCCACAGTCAACAGCAAACTTTCTTAGATTCCTTGCTACTGCCGCCGCCTCGTCACGGTCCCTTGATTCTCGCTCTCAACAGACAATTGATGGCACAATCCAAGACGGACTAGTCAACCTGCAGCCCACACTTTCGAATGCTTTGACAGAGTCGGAGTCTGACTGCCCTAGGTCGTTCTCGTTCCCAAACCTCGCGCTCAGCATCTCTTGTCACTTACCAGCCATAGAAGTCTCACCGCAGTGCCTCTCTCTGTTATCCAGAAACGTCAGCCGAAGAAAGAAAAAAGGAGCAAAACGTATTCCCGCTAGCCGATTTGAACGACTGACCTCGTCATGAGAATCATGTGATTACTAGTGACGCGCTACTACCAACTGAGCTAAGAGGGAGCACACCAGCACTTCTTTCTGCATCAATATATGCTGCTGACCGCCTTCTCCAGTCCGCAGAACTATAGTGCTGGTAGGTGGCTTGCTAGTATGCTACTAGCATATGTGACTGTGGGTCCCATTGTTCAAGTACGCTTATGACAATGGAGCCCACGACTGGGAACATGAAACGTGTTCTCAATGCACCTCCTAGTTCCCTACCAGGTCGTGGACAAACTGCGCTATGAAGGGACTTCAGGCAATTTTATTCACGTGTACATTGTAAGCGTATTATTTGCTAGGACTGTGTGCATCGTGAGGTTGACCCATTATTTGATATCAGGGTGGGTTGAATGAACGGTGGTACGAGGACATCTCGCGAGAACTACCCAGTTGGAGCCCATTGCAAAAAGCATGTGTAGATGCTGTCGAAGCGGTCATCCTCTTGACTCAAAACACGCGAACAGACATCCAGATCGCGACACACGAGTGTATTGGATCCCTCATCTCTCTTGCAAGATGTGCTTCACGTCTGGAACGGGATCTACTACTCAGGCAGATGATGCGGCATCGACTGTTGGACATACTTTTGGATGTAGGTGATCGCTGCCACTTGCTCTCACAATGATGAACATACTCACCAGACGGCATGTACAGAAACTGGCCAACCATGAACTATGCCTGCACCGGTGTATGGCTCTAGAAGTTCTTCGATCCATGGCGGGTAATCTCACCTTGGGAGCCGAATTGTCTCCTCAGAAGACAGCCGATACAATGGAGAAATGTCTTGATTGGATTTTGGCAGGTCCTGAGGCCATTGTTCAGGAGCTCCTTGACCCCAGGAAGACGTGGCAATCGCAGATGATGCTCGGTAAATACAGTGTGAGGACACGCATAACGATACTCGTGGCATTCGTATGCTCAGCTGATTGTTTGATATAGGTCCCTCCCGCCGCCGCCAGTAAATATGGATATAGGCACTATTACCTGACTCAAGAAAACGCTATATGGGCCGCACACTTCCTAGTCCTTCGCTCTCCCCTTCCCTCGCGGCAGTTTTTCCTCGACGCCGTTCACCACAACCCTATCCTCATTGACAAATTGCTCGATTGCGCCAATCTACCGTTACCAGAAAGCTATCCAGAATCTTGCGTCGACGGCTTTGCATGCGAGACACTCGCAATCTTTTGCCAGTTTCCCTTACGCTCAGTACCTGGTTTATCCTTTCCTATGGACGGAGCGTTTAAGGCGGATCACGAAAAAGAACATGATGCTACTATCACCGTTCTTCAACTTATACTGTCCCGGCCAATGTGGAGGTCCAAGCTACTGGGCGTGTGGACGAAGATTGAGAACACTTTGTACCAAGACATCTTCCGGTATGATGCCTAGATACTGTGCTCACAGCGAACTGACCCGAGTCAGATTTTTCCGGATTGCGAAAGATGAATATTACGCTACTGTTTTACCAGACGGGGAGACGTATGAGACAGTTGCGAACACCAGAGGTCGGGTTCTTTCACTTTGAAGCGAACAAACTGATCAATCTATTTCATAGGTCAATGCCGTATCATGTTCTTGCGACTCGTCGCTAGCCTCGCCCTGGTGGATGATATCCAGACGCCAGATATACTCTCATTCCTTCGACCAAGCTATCTTTCCACACAAAAGTTGAAGCCGCTGAACGCTACCAGCTCGATAACGGACCGTTTATTACATATTGAGCGTGAAGAGGAGATCTGCCGCTCACCACCCTCGGTCAGCGATAGGCCGGAAATTGAGCCCATGGGACAGGTGCCTCATGAACTCATCATGGGTCCCATCGCATTGCTTCGACTACTCCTTCGTCTCGCGCAGCGCGGCCTCTTGGAAGAGGCACAAACCTGGAACGAGCTACCGATGGGCTGCGAGCCGTCCACCAGTCTCGTGCAAGTGAAGCAAATCACCAGCCCCGCCGTGCTCAAGAAACTCCTCTCCCTCTCTGTCAAACGAGTCACGGCACGACGTACATTGGGTCTTGAGCGAGCGCGAAGGGGTGACCACCGGCATGCATGGTTTGCACGGTCAGCCTACGTTCCTGCGGCCGAGCTGGCTTCGATTCTCGTCCAATTCGACGAAACTACACACTCCCGGTACTCGGACAGCATCAGAGGTGCACGCAAGGAGCTGGTACTTTGTCTGGACCTAGCTGCCGGCGTGTCTATGAGAATCCAAGAATACGAATCTGCGTTAGGATTCTCTCTTGGCGAAGTTACAGCCATCGAAGACGCGTCTCTGGCGGACGAGATACCCAGTGACATGTTGCCGAAGGCCAAACGACGCATTGCTGATGCAAAACGTCAACTGCGCAACTAGGACCTAGGAGTGAAATTTGGAATTCAAACCTTGTACGTGCTCGTGTTATCCTGTTTCTATATTATCCTTGCTGTCATCACTAGCCGTCTTTTTGTGTATATATACGGACTTGTTACAGCTAAGACAGTCGAAATGAAAGATAGGAGTTAGGATTCTGAGTCGATTCCGAGTCAGACTCACAGCTGGCCGTTAATAACCCTAACCCTAATTTACACCTAACCCAACCTTTCCGTCATGGGCTCTGTATTCCGTTTCAACTTTTCTCATCCCGTTCATCTTGGCCTTGCGCTGGTCAAGGATTCGATCAATGCATAATACCACCTGGAGCCACAATTGAGGCTGTTTGACGGGTGAAAAATTGTAGGACATAGATTTTGACCACCGGTGTGTGAGGTTGTGCTAGATTAACTTGCCCACCATTGATCGCAGTTCATACACGTTCGGATTCAAATTCAATCCATGCCGTGACTGCGGGGCTGTTGCATATAAGGCGGATACCACTGGAAGTCGCACACCGGACATGTCTTTTCGCCTTCAGTTCCCTACTAGTATCTGCGTCGGAGGCGACATTCTTCGCGGAGAGGTCGAATTGCAGTTCCCGGAGGCTCAGAAGGAGAAGATTCAGGAAGTCATCGTCAGGCTGAAGGGTTCGGTCGTTGTGTGAGTACCCTGTGACTGGCGGAAGTTCATGGTGTACTGAACCTGAACGTCCGTCTTGTACGACCATTCAGGAAGATCAAACGATCATCTGGTTCGGCAGGTTCGTCCACTCGACGCGAAACACTCGACATCGTACGTCAAGACGTCAAGCTGTGGAAGAAAGAACATGGGACTGCTTCTAAGGAAACCAAGACATTGAAGTTGCCATTTCACTTCCAGCTGCCTCCAAACGCGCCCCCGTCCTGCCAGCTTAGTGGTCGCAAGGCTCGCCGGAGTCAGCGTCACGAAGCCTTCGTGGTGTACTTCATAGAAGTCGTTGGCGTCAGAACGGGCTTCTTCAAGAAGAATCGCTATATTCGCCGCCCTCTGGCTGTTCTTCCTGCCGACGAGAGGGGTGCTCCCATAAGCAAAGATATAGAACGTCTCGGGGCTGCTTACCCAAGCCGGAAAAGAGAATTCAAGAAGAAGATGCGTCGGGGTCTGTTTGGTAGATCAGCAACTGTACGAATGGAAGTAAGCATGACCTTGCTCTTACTTCGTTGCACCTCTCTGACGCTTGGGCAGCTTACTTTGCCGGATATTGAGACAATACCCCTTTTCATTCGAATACCTTACGTCCTTCGTATCATTACACTGACCAAGCGCATGCGATTCGAGGAGAAGACTGAAGATCCGGACGTCAAGCTGTTCCCGAGACACCCGACGCAACCAGCTCAAATACAGTGGGTGCTCCGACGACATGCGTCACTGCAAGCAAAGGATGCCAAGATGACCGCTACGGACGTGGTGGCGCATCTAGGTGGTCTCGGGAAAGGTGATGCTAAACAGCATGTAGACGTACAAGTACTCCCGCGAGAGTGGGTTCCAGCAGAGCGATATGACGGACAGGGCTCATGGATGCAAATCACTACTCTCAAATCCTTCATCATGTTGAGATCGGCGCCGACCTTCAGCACACGACTCATTAGTGTCTCTGTAAGTTCAAAAATCACCATTGAGAAAGATTGCGACTGACTCGAGGTATGTTTTCAGTACTCTACCGACATGACAATCAAGTTCCCCGGTTGGGGTAACAACATGATTGTAGCTAGTCCGATTCACGTTACGTCGGGATTATCGACTTCTACGCAATCCGACGCCGCATCGTTCACCCATTATGGTGAGCATGACTTGGATCTTCCTCCGTGAGTGTCAATGTTGTTCCTTCTATGACCACGTGTCCTAACGTGTTTTCGGTATGAAGACCTTACTGGAGCGCATGTGAGATGATGGGCGACGAAGACGACGAAGACGGGATACGCCCGGCCTCCTTGAGCCAAGATATCATGTGAACGCCGCAGACAATGTGCCTATCACGTGACGCCCTGATGTTCGGATGATGTACTCGTTTGGAAGGCTTGGACGCAGTGGGGAGCAGATCCTGCAAATGCAGAGCATATGATTGCACTTTACGTGGATGTGTGCGAAGTTGCTAGGAACACGTCTGGATCATGTCAAAGTCTAAGTTGTACCACATCAGATCCCAATTGACAATAGGCCGGTTGTTCTGCCAGGATGAGTCGAATGCGGCGCTATGCCTCAACGTCCGCCCAAGACTGTTGAAGTAATGCTTCAACCTGCCAAAGATGGTCTGTCGCCAGGAGGGGACGCAGAAGAAGAGCTCACACACACCTACATCACAATAAGACCCGCGATCCCAATCATACGACCGGTGGTGTAAAGAGATTCCGAACAAGGGTTCTTCTCAGGTGGCTCGCCGGTGGACCCTTGTATAAGGATGCGAGGATCCTTGATATCGACTGATGACACGCTGCATCCTCCCTCTATCCACGCCCCTACGTCCAGACGGTGACCGCGTGCATAAGCACAAATACCACAAACCGTCAACATGGACCGCTACGACCTGACCAACCACCACTCCTCCTCGCTCGAACGAACCGCGCTCTGGGTGGAAGCGCAATCCCAAGAGTCTTACGAAGACACATCTCCGCCACCCTCGCCGTCCTCCTCAGACATGAGGACCTCATCCAACTCCCCACCCTCCAACCGCACGACGGCCTCCTCCGAGCAGTCGATATCCAGCACGTCGCGCCGCAGGGGACCGCCACCTTCGCCGTCACCCGCCAGTACCATGCGCCTGTTCCCTACCACAGTCCCCAGCAGCTCCAACGTGCACAGCACATCGAATCAACGGCAGCTGCCGTTCCCCCAGAGCCCTCCGGGAATGGGCTTCCCTATGATGCTGGAGGTCGTTCCGCCGAGAGCAGAAGCTGAGCGAAGCCAGAGTAAGGTAAGCATTCCAGTGACCGGAGGCTACGCACATGGGAATATGGGGGCTATGCTGACGTCCTATGCTGCTATTGTCTCCAGGCCCCGAGACCGTCCTTCCAGAAGAAACGAAGGCCGTCTTTGCTGAACAGAATTACATCCTTGGGCGACTGGAAGAGGGATGACAACAGCAAATGAGGTGGCAGATGGTCAGCGCCAGGAAGGAGGTGCGTAGCTTGCAGTGGCACGGCCCAGTCATGCTATTTATCGCGCAACGCGATATTTATATACATCATGGACATTTGGAGACGGCATATATCATCTGTGGGGGGGTAACAGTTCCAGAGTCGGTTTGTTGCATTCTATGTTATTGTTGTCAGTGCTTTAGCCATGTCAAGATCATTCGAGGTTGTACCATGTATGTGATCTCCGCGAGTCGTTGATAGTCATCGTCTACCGTACATTCGGGGAGTGCTATGTATCGTCGGGAATGGTCTAGATCGGGGTGAGATATGGAGGAACAAGTTAGGAACAAGCGAAGCTCCAAGAACAGTCGAACGAGCAAAAATACATTAGTGTCCCTGGGGTTAGGGTTCAAACGAGAATACGCGAAACGTACAAAACTCTAATAGCTACATACAGGATGTCCGATTTCGTCAAGGAATAGAAGGAACAAATCGTGAACATTGTCTGCGTACAATCAGTCTGACTCCGAGGTGTCCGACAGAAAGTGTACCGCTGGGCGACGATAATCGTACTTCTCCCGAACGCCCAGATTCAAATACCAATGGCCATCCGCGGTGTAGGCAAACCACATACCGGAGAACCACCTCCACACTCCTAAGCAGTCCGCTCTGCAGTAGAGCTTCGGCCGTGTGGTGATATCTGCTCGTCGGATACGATCCCTCGCAAACGCGGCTAACCGCAAGTTCGGAGGAAGGTTCATGCCCTCTTGGATCTGGATGATATTATTGACTTCGTAATCCGTAAGAGCAGTATTGAGGAAGGTGTGAACAGCGACCAGTACGTCCTGTACAGTGACGACCCTCTTCTGGATACGGATGGGGCTCCAGAGCGATCCGAACGAACCAATGCTGGCAACGATGGTCATATGGCTGCATGGGGGTTGGGTAGCTGGTGCGCTGAGGGTTGCTGGGTCGAGCAGATTGTGGCTGAATATTCCGCCATGATAAGACACTTTCGTGGCAGTGGATGGGTCTGTCGACATGTCCCAATCAATCAGAGGTCGAGAATTACTGAAAGGATTCACGACGAGGGTGGGTGCAAGCAGGACGGGCACGCCTGGGATAGGTTTTCGAGGCCACTTGAATCTGAAGTTTGAGGGTGCCCGACCAGGTAATGGCCAGCCACCAGTGATAGCGTAGATCGCGCGCATGTCCGCAGAGTTCATGGAGATGCAGGGGTGGCGCCCAGTCATAGGATGAGCCTCGTACGGCATCATCTGACGCACCATTCGCTGCACGAATTGTTCACCAGCAGACGACCAGTGTGAGTCGGGGTGGGACCGGATAGCCTGATCTTGCTTTGAATCTGGCCTTCGCCGATCCTCCAGAGGTGTTTGGACATAGCGTGAAGTAGCGAAGCTTGGACGCCGCGGCGGCTTCTTAGGTGTCCACCACGATGGTGAGTCCCGCTAAGTGGACTTGTCAAAATCCGCACCTACTGAAGCATCGTGATAGTCGTACCTGCTCGTTTCGTTTCAGAGTCGGTTGGATGATGCGGACGTGTCGCATGTGTTTGCACCGATGACAGTAGCATCCTTGTGGATGCTCTTCATCGCTGGTATCGCTGCCACGCGCGGAGCGGGAGGAATCATATCCGTTGTCTATACAGATTGTGTAGGTCATTGCGTGAGTTGAAAATGTGAATTGTAAAAGGTTGTCTCGACACGAGGTGAGAAGTCGATGTAAGAGATTAAACCGATCGACGGCGAGAGAAGGTCTAGAAGTAGTAAGAGGAAAATTGTCTCGATCAACAAGACAGCCGTTTGATAGGAAGCGTGAACAGACATACCAGACACACCAGGAGTCGTCACCATTTGAAGTGTTTCTGAAGCTTCGCCACAGTACACTGTTTGGACCGTACTCTCACGTCATCACGTCACCACCTTGTACAGCGCAACGATGCGCTCCGTCGTTGCCAGTGCTCTGGCCATCGAGCGAGAGAGAACAATAAGTCGGAGATGAGAGACAACAACCATGACGCATTGAGTTGGCTTGACGCTGAAGATTGTGGGTGCCTATCGTGTCCGAGTTTTGTCAGTTGAGAATACAATAAGTAAGGACTCATGCATCATAACGTCCCACTGACAACTGAGCACCAGACGACGATCAAGACTTGACTCACTGTTTCAAAAACAATGATGCATAAAAGCTGCTCGAGGTCGATCAGCAATCTGACTATACAGAGCGGGGATGTGATACAGAGCAGGTGACAGTGAACATAGACAACTTGGACCCACCAACGGAAAAAAAAGATCACAGAGAAATCGTAAATCATGATAGCCTCAACAAGGCTCCCGACAGCGACAGACCGCCGCCCCACAGCCAGCATGGTGGGCGTTGTGATTGACGTTGACGACTGGCATTTACCAGGGGGTTTTTTGTCGACCATATAAGGTCAACCAAAACCTGTTGGCATACGACGTGAATGTCAAACACCCGAACCACCGCTGTCTCGTTCCCAAGCAGTCAATCCGACGGAGGGGTCCCCTCTCCCGGACTGACCTGATGTCTAGCGACACACGACCTCGCTCCTTTCTGGCATGCTCCAAAGTCTCGTAAGGGAAACCGGAATACTGCCGCGCAATTTCCAACTTCTTTTTGACATCCTCAATCTCATGGTCGAGCAGGGGCGTATGCAAGAAGTCGTATATGGCCCAGAATATGTCGGCGGTGGTGATGGACTTGTCTTGCTTGATGATGATATTTGACCACAAGGCCCCCACACCCATTGGCTCCTCCGGACCGGCAGGAATGATGATCTCTATGTGCCTCACAGGAGGGTCGGTCGCTCCGTCGCTGAACTTGTCCGTCAAGCTCGTGACGATGCCCGTCCCTGACATGCGCTTGGCCGTGGTCGGGGGCAACGACATATCCCACTTAATGTGGGGCATGTTGATATCGGCGGGATTGGGGATAAGCCACGGACATAGCTCTACCGGCGAGACTCTGCTACGATGTACATTGATAGGTTTCTGGGGAGTCATGCCGTAGGGCATGTAACTTGGTGTGGCCGGAAACTGATATGGAGTCGAGACCATGAAAGCGGGTACTGAGGTACCAGGCACATTATAAGCATAATGACCAGACGACTACGAGACGAGGTCAATCGCAATGTTTTGTGACGATGAATAGAGCACGTACAACGACTTGAGGCTTAGGCATTGCTTGAGGTGCTTGCGGGGTATGGGGAAAGCTACCATGGAGAGCGGTAGGTGCCGGACCTGGCGTTGCGCGGTGACCCAAAGTAGGCTGCCCATACATGCCACCAGGTACGTAAACGGAAGGATCGGGCTCATGTACATGTACCGCGGGTCTCCGTCGGTGATGATTTGCATGATGACGGGGAGCATTTTGGGGGCGAAGGATCCCTCGACCGGGGACTACGGTACGGTGATGCGGGGAATGGATGTCGTCGTCATCCTTGTTCTCTGAGTGTCCTTCGTAAGGTCTTACAGAAGCTCTCGCCGGAGGGCCTTGAAGACAAATATCGCACCAACATCCCCTTGGATGAACACCGTCCTCGTCCATCACTATCCATTGACCCGTCGTCTCGGACCGTACCCAGTGATGAGTGAGTTCACGGGGAGCTGCTTGGGTGTGATGGCCATGGTTATGGTGATGATTATGGGTGGCATGAGTGGTGTGATGATCGTGGTGATGACTACGAGGAGCATGAGGAGCATGAGAGGCATGATGGCCATAGTGTTGTTGGCCAGCGAGTTCAGCTGGAGGACCTGCGAGACAGGCAAGACATGTACAGTCTGCTAGATGCCGCGTACCATTTTCGTCCGAGTACACCCAAGCCATCGTCCTGTAAGTTCTAACGAACACCCCTGCAGATGAATAACGTTACGTTCGTCGTCGACCGGAGATGACCTTCTTGCTTACCTCAAGGGCAACAATATGAGATAGGGGGGAGTATCACTGTAGCAATACAACGCAAAGTGAGGGGATTAAGGCAAGATGTACACCAGCTTTCTTGTGGGCAAGGGTGCGCGCCACAGTTGGGCTGATTCCGACCCGGGCGTAAAGCTAATCAACGCAGGATCAGGGCCGGAGTCCGCGACAACGGTCAGGACAAAAGGAGGACCCTGGAAAACTCCGCCAAATGCCTCTTCCCGATCCCGACAAAAATGGGCCAAAAATCCCGGAAGGCCTGTGTCAGGTCCCGACAAATGGGAGGTCGATCGGCCGAAGGCCTGTGTCGCCGTCCCGACAAAAATATGCCTCCAAGATGGGTGTCCACATATTTCCCTTGGAAAAAAAGTGAA
>SGPM01000369.1:0-25408 GCA_004802725.1 Antrodiella citrinella
GTCCGGAGATGTCCGAGTTTCGTCAAAACTGAACCGGGACGTCGCAAGAGGGGTTGGGGTGAAAGGATAGAAGGAGATAGAAGAAGTCCGATGCACCGTAGAATCGAATCGAAGGGGTCCGACACATCGTAGAATCGTATAGGAAGGGTCCGACGTATCGTAGAATCGACTCGAAGAGGTCCGAAGTGCCGCGGAATAATGCTAAAATGGTCTCCTATGGGCGTATCCGGTACCAGCGAGCCGTGGGTCTCATCAGCGCATGCATTTCTCGCTCCTTTCTTTGACTCGTCTTGCACCTCTCCCTCATTCTTTTGATTCTTCTTACTCCCAATCACTCATATCTTCATAGGTTCACCCTCTTTTGTCACCCTCTAGTGCTGTCCCCTTGGAGCCAACTCTCTCTCAGTCGGTCTGCTCCCCTCCGAGTCGAAGTGCGAGCGCTGGGTGGGTACGTTTTCAACTTCCATTCTATCTTCTCACATCCGCGGCATGGCTTTGCTTGTTCAGATCCAGACCACATATTCTCCGACCCCATTACGTTCCCTCCAACAACACTGTGCTCATAGGTCGCCACCTGAAGACTTTAATGTACCCTTGGACGATTCTGC
This sequence comes from Antrodiella citrinella, assembly GCA_004802725.1. Classification (NCBI taxonomy): domain Eukaryota; kingdom Fungi; phylum Basidiomycota; class Agaricomycetes; order Polyporales; family Steccherinaceae; genus Antrodiella; species Antrodiella citrinella. The sequence goes on from SGPM01000369.1 coordinate 609, forward strand.
TTGTGTTGGAGGCGGCAAGTTCGGTGTTGGGGTAGCTCGGTAGCGGTACATCAGTTCGGTATGTTCTTGCATTCATTATAACAGTTCCTCATGCTGACACTGTCTTTTAGGAAGAGTCCTGGTGTGCTTGCTGCGAGGTATGTGCATTGTCTCCGACTTTGAGGTATTGATACTGATATAATTATGCGTCATCTCAGCCCATTCTCGATTGGCTTCCTGAGGTTTCCTGATGTTGATAGTGTGTCTATAATATATAGAGTAGGCTGAGTAGTATAGTTTACGTAGATATCAGTGTCTCAATATACTGCTTTTGTTTTTCTATATCAAACCGTGTTATGAATGTGGTCCAATGTCTGAGTGATCCATATAATTCTGCTGCGAAAAGGTGTGAAACTCAATGATTCAGCTCTAATCAGAAGTGAACTCTCGTGATATCACCCCGGACCTTGCTAGTCACAAGGGATTAGCATAATGGGGGTGACGGACATAATTAAAGTGAATCAGCTAGGATTACGGGAATTCCTCGTGATTAGAGAAGTATGTTTTTCCTGATGTATACATCGCAAGCGATGGCGTCCGCCAAGGTGGGTGGGATGGCAGCGGGTGGAGGCACAGGAATGCCCGCTGTGTTTGGAGGAGCTTGCATTACAAGACCAAGATCATCAAGCGCCGAAGTTGCGATGGGCTGGTATTAATCCAAAACTCGGCCTTATGTTACGGAAACGATGTCGAAATGATCGCATTGGTGTATAGAACAAATCGTATATACTCGAATTCGCAAAACGGTATCATAAGTAGTGCTATTAAGCCATCGCGCGCCCGGCGCTTATTGGCGCCGGAACGCGTAACCTTGCAGCACAAGAAATACCAAACGCGTGACGGAATGAAGCATACGTACAGATACGGATTCGAAAGGCGAACACGATGAGCCCTTACACGCCCCAATCCGACAACAATTGGCGGAGAAATACGCGATTTACTGCTGTACCCGCCAAAATTTGACGGGTCCGCGTGTCCCGATTTGGCAACCCGTACCCATACCTGCCGGCACCCGTACCCGTGACCCGCGCGGGTATCGCCGACCCGTGGTGCGCACTACGTCCCACCCACATCAATGCCTCACGTCTCAGCTATTTGGAGTCCAGCGCCGACACCCGCAAGTAGGTCGGCGGCACACTCACAAGCCCAGGGGTTCAAACGCATCAAGTCTCTCCTCCGCACGGTGTCGCAATCGTCTATCTCGGCAGCGAGTTCGAGTTCGTCAGGCTCAAGCACACCTTCCACACCCGAGCAAACACCGACACCTGCAGTAGCAAGTCAAGATACTGCTCTTGACGAGGCAAGATGGCAGCAGAAGCAGGATGACCTGGACGGGCAATTCGTCGACGAAGAATGGCTCTGTTACGAGCGTGCAAGTAATCTCCATCGGCAACCAGACGACAACGTAGACGACAACGACGATCTCATTGTGGACCCAGAGTTCGATCTCTGCATATTTTGGCAGGTATGTGACATACAACAACTCCTTCTTCCGAGTATGTTACTTATTGACTCATCAGGAAAAGTGCCACGCCGCTTATAAGCCCTTGTAAGCTAATATAATATCCGCAATGCATTACAAGGTCCGTAATTCTTGTGACAGGTTGGCAATACATTACAGAGACCTAGAGCTTCATTATACGACATTATAAGGTCTGTAATGCATGGTAACAGTCCGTCACCGTCACGGACCCTGGTAAGACATTTTCGACAATGCAATAAATTCGGTACCTTGTATGTTGGTATCAGTGGTAGTGCAGCCAGACCCACGCTTGTCCGATATCCTGCTCATTGTACACCCTGCCTGAAAGAACTGAGAACAAGACAGAGCAAGATAATATTCACGAGGGTCTGTGCCATACATCACGTTGAACAGTATCCATTCGAGTCTACAACAAAGCCACAAGCAGCGAGAACTGAGCAAGACGCACAAGTAGGCGGATCAAGATGTCACATGGTGTCGAAGAATAACGAGGACGAGTGAGGCTTGAAAGAGCAAGTACGAAGGCGAGGGAGAAGACGTAGGCGAGCTTGGAGAGCAGATGTGTTGATAGTACTTGATACAATCAACTGCTGGACAGTTGGCAGCAAAGAGCGAAACATCCCTGAGTAGTTACAACATCAGCATACACATAAACTCAACGAGACAAAAAGGAAAGGACTTTAATCGTCGTCTAACTGCGCAGTCGATGAACGCGAGCCGTTCGCTGATTCGGTGTCGTGACGCGCAGCCCCCCTCTGCATGGCAACAAACTGCTGGGCCTCGGCGTTATCCATGGCAGCGAAAGCGGCGGTGAGTCGACTACGACTTGAGATGACCTTTCCGTTTTGCTGGGCCCCATGGTCGCTCGTATTCACACGCCGATTGAAGATCTTCCTGTTGTAATGATTGTTAATGTCCTTAGTATACAACGGGGTACGCAAAACAAGTGTCACGTACAAGTCCCACCACGCTAGAGTGTCCCAGATCCATTTTTTCTCGCTGGCCGACTTGCTTTTGTCGTTGCTGTCGAGGAGGCCGAGGATATCATAGTAGAACGCCCGACCTTCGAACTTATCGTCGGTCGCATCCCAGCTCGGCTGAGCATTGAGTATGAATCGTGCCTAGATGAACAGTTGCCATGGTGAAACACACAACAGATTTCAATCAGTACACGCACCAGGGTAGCAATATACGCAATATGGCGTGGATGGACGCGCATCATTCCATGTATCTGAGCATTGCACGCTTTTCCCGAGGAAAGACCGTCTCCTAGCTTGGTAGCTGTGCGACCTCCGGTGAATATGTGACGGAAACACTGGTCCGATGTGGGTCATGTTAGCGACAGGTAAGTTCAAGCAGATCCAACGCATCGACTTACCGCAAGAAGAAACGGGCCCTTCAATAGGCCCTGACCTGAATCATCCGCTTCGTCCACGTCGTAGACGAACATGGGATAATCTTCATGCGTGATCGCAATCTTGCCATTGAGGACATCTTCGCAAAATCTATCAAAGATACCTTAGTACGATAAGGTGAAAATATCATCACTCACTGTTGCGGACGAGAGTCAAAATCATCAATAAGCCCTGAAGGGCATAGCATTTTGGCAGTGGAAATGTGCCAAACCCACGTTTGGATTTATCGCGATTGCTAGGAAGGAACGGCTCAAAGCCATCAACAGGCATAAGATATGTCATTGCGTCATATCGAAGTGAACCCAAATCATTTGTGCGGGCGTGGCGAGCTTTATCGTCCATCTGGTCACGCATAAAATGCTCATGTCAACTATGTGTGGCATCAGATACGTGACTCACATAGTACAACAGATCTGTCAGCGCAGCTTCGTTGCCTGGCATCTTGAACAGAGGCAGCAATCGCTCGAGCTGAGGGCAGATCTGGCAGAGCTTTGCATATACAAAGCAGGCCTCTTTCCTACTACATGTATGTGAGTCAGAGGCCCGTAGAACACAAAGCAGACAGAATACAAGAAACGTACGTGGGAATAATGTCATCCTCGAAATCCTCGTCATCGGAATCAGAGTCAGATGCCTCCGAAAATTGCATTCCCAGAGGAAACCAGTATGCGAGAGAAGAAAAAAGTCCAAGGGCCCTGACGCAGTACATGCCAGCTTTCTTGAATGGCTGAAGTATCTTGCCTGCATCTCTAATATGAGTGCATATATGCGGTCATCAGTGAAGATTGAATGGATGAAGATGTATTGGATACACACCTGTCAACGTCCCTGGAATCTATGGCCCACACGAGGTCCTTGAAGTCTTTCCATAGCTCCATATCATCTTCGTCCAGCTCGTTCGCCTGTTCAGATGATTGTTCATCTTGGCGTTGAGGTTCAAGTTCGACGTCGTCATCGTCGTCGTCCTCTTCATGAGATCGGATCTTGTCCATGTCATTGGTCTAATTGAAGAGTCAGTGATAGATGGTAGTTAAGTTCAAAATGACAGGACTCACGCGTCTACCTATGCTGCACTGTGACGGCCCGGGTCCAGGTCCGGGATCGGACTGGGCCATTGCTTGTATGCGCCGTCGTTTGTTCGGAGGGGGGCTGCCATTGGGATTACGCGTCAAGTGTTTCTTTGAGGACTTTCCACGCGACTTCTTGCCTGCCTGCTTGGACCCGAAAACTGTCTGGCTCTGAACAGCCCGACGAGTCTGTTCCCCCGGGTCGCTAGAGGTTGGAGGATTGCGAGCATGGGCAGGGTTACTCACAGGTTTTACCGATCGCTGAGCTTGTAAAACCATGGTGGGAATGTGAGAGGTGAGGATGGTGGTGGTCCGGATGAAAGAGAAGAGACTACAATGACGTTCGTCTTATATGACGCGATCACGTGTGTCATTTTGAATGAGCGCGACGCGCGACTGATCTACAGTGCTTATTGGACTCTACTCTTTCAGTCGTCGTTTACACGATGAGAATGAAATTCTTTCTCATCATTCCATTACTTCTCATCTCAATAATGCTGTTTACATGCCGCCCCTGCCGTCAGTCATTCAAGAATGAACAAGGCCTCGCTCAGCATCAGCGACGATACTGCCGAGAAATTGTCAAGTTTACCGCGGCGTCACTGAAGAAAGCTTCAAAACACAAAGTTTGTGGTAATGAGGATGGTTTAGATCGTTCAGGAGGAAAGATCCGTAGGAAGGACAATGGAACATCTGTTGAAGATGAGCGGAAACACGTTCGGGAGAATAGACATCGTAAAGTACGTTGTTTGAGCTGATTATATGCGCTCACTTACACATACAACAGCAGGGTTTGGACGAACAGCTCCCGCACAAGGAGCCTTCACATAGTTTTCCCCCTACTGAGGACATTGCACGGCCTCCATCTCCTGAGATGCCGGTATCTCTGAGCCGCTCTGGTCGTCAAAGAAAGATGCCAGCTGCTCTACGCGATTTTCTTCCATCGTCTACTGCTGGACTCCCTTCCCATATCCCACGACCACAACGACCAGCTCCGAAGCCAGCTAATCCTCCTCTGTTGACTGCACCAGTCAACTCTAGCAGTACTTCAGCTTCTCGTGAGGTGACCCCTCTAGTCGAGGCTGTAGAGCCTCAGTATTTCGTGTCTGAGCGAAATGCATTTGGCGTCTGAGCGAAATGCATTTGGCGTCTTCCGGTCATATGTCGATATTAAGCCCACCATGGATCCGGAGGAAGAGCTCGAGATAAAGAATTTATGCGACGCACCTGCCTTTCTGGATGCCATTGAGAGCCGTCGTCGTCTCAACCCACTCCAAGGATTTGGTCGACGCCTCAAAGAGGGCATTTCGGCTATGAACATCTTTGCCCCCTTTCAAAATGTGTCGATATTTCGTCTCATGTACTGGCAGAACACTGGCTCGACGACAAAATCTGCTGGTGAACTAGATCGGCTCGTCAACGAAGTACTCACGGCACCTGATTTTGACCCGAATGATCTCAAAGAATTCCGCGCCGCTCGTGAGCTCTCTCGACTCGATGACGATAAGGAGGAGGAGGACGAGTTTTTCCCTGCAAAGGATGGCTGGCGAAAAGCCTCGATCAAGATCCCGCTACCGAAAGAGGGTGTCAAGTACTCCTCCGAGGACAAGGCTCCGCAATTTGAGGTCAAGGGTCTCGTCTATCGCCCACTCCTGGAGACGATCAAGGCAGCATACAGCGACCCTGCTGCACAGATGTACCACTTCATCCCGCATAAGCTCTTCTGGCGACGACAATCTGCTCGACAATCAACGTCTACCAATCCTGATCTGACCCCTACTCCAGTGGATGACACCTCAACGGCAACACCTCCGCCCCACTCTGAACCTTCAGAACCATCTCATCCTTCTGATGGTCCTGAAGTAGAGCACATCCGGATCTTCAGCGAGGTCTACAACTCTGATGCTATGCTCAAGGAAGATGCAGCAATCCGTGCTCAACCTCGCAGCCCTGAAGACCCTGCAGATCTCGAGTATGCTGTCGTCCCGATGCTCTTTTACTCGGACGCAACCAGGCTGGCCAATTTTGGGACTCAGAGTCTTTGGCCAATCTACCTATTTTTTGGAAGTCTCTCGAAGTACGTTCGTAGCAAGCCCTCCGCCATGGCAGCTCAACATCTCGCTTATATGCCTACTGTGAGTGATATAGTTCAAAACTTTGTTCGCCTACTGACACATCTTGTCTAGTTACCCGATGGCCTGCAGGATTTCTACAAAACATTCTATGGCAAGTCCGCAACTGCAGCAACACTCAAATTCTGTAAACGTGAGTTGTTACAGCGCATCTGGCTTCTCCTCCTGGACAAAGACTTCATGGAAGCCTACGAACACGGGTTCGTGATGTTATGCGGTGACGGCATAAATCGGAGATTATTTCCTCGGGTTTTTTGCTACTCTGCCGATTATCCAGAGAAGTGAGCTCTCGTTCTCTGTGTCGTTACATCTTCTGACTTATCACACTAGAGTTCTCTTGGCATGTCTTCGCTTTCTGGCCAAATGTCCCTGTCCACGGTGCTACATCAAGAAAAACTTCATGTCGGCAATGGGAACCGTAGCAGATGCATACCGGCGTGCAAAACTCCGTATCGATAACACACATATCCAGGACAAGATTTCACGTACTCGTGGTTGGATGTTCGAGCAAGGTCGTGGCGCAGCTAGTGCAGCTATCGAGCGTGTTCTTGAGACACGGTCTCTCTTCCCTAACAGGGTAAGTCCCAAGATTCCGTCTTTGTCGTGGTGATAATAGACTGATCATAAACAGAGCGCGTTCTCGGAACGCTTTGCGCGATTCAACTTCAACTTCTATGCTATGTTTGTGCCGGATTTGATGCACGAGTTCGAGCTGGGTGTGTGGAAGGCAATACTGATCCACCTCCTTCGTATACTCCATGCCCAAGGTGGGGACACTGTCACTGAATTCAACCATCGGTACATCAACTTTCAAATTGTTCTTGTTATGTTCAGACTCATTAATTCGATAGATTTCGGAATGTTCCAACGTTCGGTGATGCTATCCGTCGATTTGCTGAAGATATCTCTGCTTTGAAGAAGATCACAGCGCGGGATTACGAAGACATCTTGCAGGTGCGTAATGTTCTCCTCTCATGCACAGATTTCACTGATATCATTACAAAGTGCATCATTCCTGTATTTGATGGTCTACTCCCCGAACCGCACAACTCGATTGTGATGGACATGCTCTTCGAACTCGCCAACTGGCACGCCCTCGCCAAACTTCGTCTACATACCGAAGAAACTCTGACCCTGCTTGAGAACTCTACCCAAACACTCAGCGCAGCAGTGCGAAAGTTTCAACAGACGACATGTCGGCATTACGATACGCGTGAATTGCCCAAGGAACAAGCTGCCCGTGGACGACGTACAGCAAGGACGTCGGCGAAGAAAGGTGCCGTGTCGGCAACTTCGGGCAAAGGGAAATCTCGCGCTGAAGGGCCAAAACGCAAGGAGCTCAACCTTTGCACGTATAAGTGGCATTCGCTTCCAGACTACGCAGCCACAATAAGACAGTTTGGCCCGTCAGACGGATTTACGACCCAGCAGGTAGGTTCTTTTGGGTTGCATTGTGCTTTACTTACTTTAATTCATTGAACCACTTAGGGTGAATGCGAGCATCGCCGCGTCAAGAAGTTCTACCCTCGTATCAGCAAGAAGCAGACAGCTTACGAAATTGCCATGCAAGCCGCTCGAGAGCGCAAAGTCCAACGTATTCATAAGCATGTCCTCGCTGTCAAGAAACGCAACGCAGAAGCTCGACGACGGGAACAAGCAGCGCAACGGGCAGAAAACTCGAGCCATCCGATCCCACGACGCAATCCAGCATTGGAGTGCGATTTGCAGGAGGAATTGCCCCCATCGTCTCCAACGAAGCACCACGAGATGTCTGACTCGGATCGTCACTGGCTATACCTTCCTCGTTGGGTGGAGCACAACTCTGACGATCCCGCTATGCAGGTATGATTGTCTGACTTCGCTTCGTACTGTGACGCGGATTTCTGACTTGTCTATGTCTGACATTCTCAGGAATTCCTACCTCAGTTGAAGAACCATCTCCTTGCCCGAGTACTTGGTCGCGCTTTCGACGGGGACGAACATGCTTTCTCCGACAAGGATCGCACTTACCTCCGCTTCCGTCAAGACAGGATCTACTTTCACCAGACTCTTCGCATTAATTATACAACGTACGACATGCGCCGCGATCAAGACGTCATTAATCCTCGTACCCACTCCGATATCATGGTCCATGCTCATGAGGACGACTCGGACACCGACATCAGTAGTCAACACCCGTACTGGTATGCCCGCGTCATCGCCATCTTTCACGCGTACGTCCGTTTCGATGGATCTAGGACACCAGACATGCAACAACAGGACGAATATCAGCGGATGGAATTCGTTTGGATTCGCTGGTTCGGACGTGATCTCGAAACCCCGGGAGGATTTGAGACGCGCCGACTGCATCTTGTCGGGTTCATTGGCGAGAACGACACAGCAGCTTTTGGTTTCCTCGACCCGAAGGAAATCATTCGTGGAGTTCACCTCATACCGGCGGGTGCATATGGGCGTACAAGGGAACTGCTTGCGCCATCACCACTGGCTCGTCGAGACGAAGATGAGGATGAAGATTGGGTACGATTCTACGTGGGGATGTGAGTGTTTTTTTCATTGCGCTCGTTTCAGTTGTCTGAACGCCAGCTAGATTTGCGGATAGGGATATGTTCATGCGATTCCTTGGTGGCGGCGTTGGACACAGCAATTCAACACCAAACTGGGTGCATACAAAGGTCAACACATCTCTGACCGTGAATGATGATCGTATATTCGAACCCAATGGCGACGGGTCGGAGCGGCTTGGCCCTCAGGCATCAAACTCATCTCTGCTTCAGGAAGACCCGGACAACATCGCTGTGGAGGACTCGGATGACGACTCGGACTCGGACTCGAACGACGATCAACCTCTGGATGAAGAAGAAGACGACTCGGATGCCGGTATCGAAGACGAGAACGACGATCAACCTCCAAATGAAGACGATCGCGCCAGTGTCGAAGACGAGGTCGTAGACTACGGGTATGCTTCAAGTTCGAGTTCGGACCCAGATGGGTCAGATGAGGAGGGCCCCGAAGGAGAGCTCGAGGGTAACGGTCACGATGTCGGCGATGATTTAGACGACGAGCTCGAAGGATTCGGTCATTTGTAGTATTATCCAATGCATTTGGTTTCTAGACGACAATCAGGCTTCACAAGTATGAACATCGCCAGTTTGTAAGTTCCACACTGGCAGCGACTTTCGCTGATAGTACCGCTCCTACGAACCTTGCCTGCGAATGTATGCGACTATAACACGGCACAAGAATTGTAGTGGATTACAAGACATGATCAGAATGTCAAGACATTATATTGCATTCTCTGCAAAAACGGCTGGTGGCAAGTCTCGGAATTCTCCGGGTCTCTTGCAAGGGCCGCAATGTCTTATAACAGTCCTGCACTTTTCCTGATGCTGGGATGTGTTCGTGTTTTAGACTCACCGGCAGGTGTACCCGTTGCTTTATCGAATCGCACTCGACGTGCTGCCAGCTCAAGCGTCTGCTGTTCCATGCGAGCGGGTTTTTTCGTCAAGCAAGGCCACTGATGCAGCTCGTCGCGGCCGGTTGGGTGCAGAGCTGATGGAGAAACTTCAGGTCCTTAAGTTTCTCTATTGTTCACAACGTGGGGCACCTTTGAACTTTTCAGCTGGACGTATGGCATGCGCGGACGAGCTAGAACCCAAGGTGACACTGGAGGTTATGAATCAATACATGGATGAGAGCCGTCTCCTCGAATTGGATGCCATGATCGTCCAGAGTGAGGGTGTCGTGCCGCAGGCTGTTCCTACGCCAAGTTGGCCCTTTCTTTGACTCGGATTTCTCTTCTGTGTCTATGATATTTTACGAGCATGTCAAGCAGTGAATTATACATATAGAGTTCTACCTAATCTCGCCGAGCAAGAGATCTCAGGCGTTTTCGCGAAGTCACTATTTTATTAATGCATTCACTAGTAGTCACTTTCTTATAATTTGTATGGACAATAGAATCTACCTCAACAACTTGTTCTATTGCGTTTTCTTACTGAACTCGCCAGTTGACTCGAACTCGACCACCACCGGCGCGGTACGAGTTTTGCTGAAGTAAGCACCGGTGTCGCTCAAAACTCAACTCGCGGCAACACTATAGAGAGCCCACTTTTTCCCGTTTCAGTGAGGTTCGGCGAGCGGGTTGGTTTTCGAGCCTATCTGTGTTCTACAAAACTTCAGCTTGCATAATTATTCTAAGTTTGTGCAGTACGTAAAATAATAGTCAAGGTTATGAACATCCTCAACAAGGGAAGGGTATCGCAACGACTGGATGGATGAAAGGAAGATATCATGGCCGTTCAATGTTCCAAGGTACATCTACACCTTTGAACTCGACTTCGCTGGAACAAACAGCCACCAGAATGCAATCAACAACCTCATACCGGTCCCAACACCCAGCGTGCCTGCGCTTCCGATAGAATCGATCAAGGCCCTCCCAACGAAACCTCCCGTAAACAGAGAAAAAATGGCGATGAGCTTGTGGTTGCGAGAGATGACACCGAGACGGAGCTGGAAGAGCTTCGGGTCGGCCATGAGTTCGCACCACACCGTGGTCAGGACGACTGTGAAAAGCGGATCAGAAACTGAAAGGGGAGCCAAGGAATATAAACTCACTCGTGGTAGCGAACTGCGTGTTGACTCTTTTGCCCATAATTCCCTGCAGCCCCAGGCTCGCGCTCATGAAGCCGACAGTCACGAATGTGAAGACGTTCGTCCACGCTGGGTTGCTCCTCTCGTCCGCAATGCTCCCTTGATGACTCTTCCACACTGAGATAGCGGCAGCCATGGTGAACAGGGCCTGAATAAACGTCCCAAGGCACAACCAGGCGCGCGTCTTGGCACCCATCTTGTCTCCAATCCGGCCAATGGCGGCTCCGGCTACGAACGTCAGAAGGGATGTGAGGGCTTGTTGGTCGGCGGGATGAAATGTGGTATCGTGGTGGCCTGGTGGGCCAGCGAACAGCCTGGCCAGTGCGAGTGAGAGCTGAGGGCCCCTGGTAAACAAGTTGCAAGGACGATGTATGTTCAGAAGAGACGTACCTGGACAGAGTTACCCGTTTGGAAACCACACCATACGAAGACTGCGGTGAAGGAGACGGCATCTCTGCGACAGAAAGTCAGCCCATAGATCCCTTTCGAGCAACTTCTTGGCGAAAGGCGTACATGAAACCGGTCATGAAGCAGTATGCGGCGAGCGGGAACGTCGACCTCTCAGGATCAACTTCGTCGAGGAGATGGGATTTGGAAAGAACATTGGCGGGAATAACCCATAGACGTGTGTCCGAGCCTTTGGAGGACATGATCGTGAACAGAGGTGCATGGCTACAAGGATGAGGTGATCGCACTTATATGTTTGCCATTTTGAATTCTTGGCCCAAATTTACTCGTCGCCCGGGATCTTCCGTTACTGCGGCTCTCCGACATCCGGCCACTCTAATCCCACCCGTAAAGATAAGACATCCCGAGGCCCCCTTCCAAGCAACTTGGAATGCGACTATCCCCCGCTCAAGCAACGTGCACACTCTTATACCCGGACTCATTAGTAGAAAAGCATTTCATTATGTAACTACACACTTCCAACAACAAATACGACTACATCCACCACTCCCATCAGTTCATTGCATCTTGCCAAGCACCCGAGGCTGAGAAACGTCCGCCATATTGATGAAAATGTCGTCCGCAGGGTGGCGGTACAAAGGCGCACGGAGGCGCTTCTGATCCAGGTGGTGACCGATGAATCCGATAGATCGCCCGAGTACGAACAGACCGTTCAGCGTACCGATCTAGGCATTGATGTCAATTCCAGTCATGGTTACATGACGAATGATTTGGCACTGACCTTAATATACTCATCAGCCTCATCGGGGGTGAACGCACCACTGTCGCGAAGGAGATCGACAAAGCAGACAGCAATGCAACCGTCAACGTTGAGAATAAGCTATGCAAGTGGACATGTCAGATTTCATAGCGACCGACAGCAACTCGATACTTACCGTGTCCTTCTTCGCCGTGGTTACCTTCTCCACCGCAAGAGCATAGTCGAGGAGACTGTGACTAGGGAAGTTCTTGCGCACGTACTCCTTCACGAGCTCAACGCGGAGATCAGGGTTGTTCACGCTCTTGATCTTGTGGCCAATACCAGAGACTGCAATCAACCACAGTCAGTACCCGCAAATACTTACATCCAGATGTACTCACTGAGCTTGTTAGCTTTGCGGCTGTTGTCAACAAATTCGCGAGGGGTCAATCCAGTGTCACGAGCGTTCGAGAACATGGCGGCGGCTTCGTCGAGAGCACCGCCGAACCGGGAGCCAATGGTCAATAGACCAGACGCCAGCGACGAGATGAGGTCCTTGCCAGCACGAGTCGCAACAATGGTGTTCATGGCACTGTGCCAACAACATGAATCAGTGGTGAAACTCACGCTGCGAAGAAGAACATACCCAGATACGGCGGGACCATGGTCAGCTGTCAACATCAGGACCATCTCAATGAACTTGGTCGCCCACGACGGCAGACGCCTCTTGAACCACAGCAGCGACACAACACCACCAAGACCGATATCCTCCTTGAACACGTCGGTGATCCTCATTCCGGCGTACAAGAGCTCCTGTCCACGCTCATCGGAGATGGTGGAGATGAAGGCGGCAGGCTTACGGATAAGACCGAGCTCCTGCGCCCACTTGTAGTCCATAGGGATGACAGGAGGCTCTCGTTCAGGCTTGGGCCGAATGGTGCCGTTGGATACGAGACGATCGTAAGTCTGCTTGAGAACTTCGGGGAGATCCTCAAAGGTATCGGGAACGACGAAGCCAGCAGCGCGCATAGCGGTGTTCTTCGCGTCGGCGGTCTCTAGTTCTGAGTTCGCCATCGAACCAGCGTGACCAAACTGTACCTCAGTGGCGAACATCTTCGCACAGGTACCAATGGCCCAAGCGACAATGGGCTTCTTGATTATACCCTTCTTGACGGCATCGATGACACGGTACTCCTCGATACCACCGACCTCACCGAGCAAGACCAGCATCTTGCACTCAGGGTCTTGCTCGTAGCGCAGAAGGTGGTCAATGAACGTCGAACCGGGGTAACGATCACCACCAATAGCAATACCCTCATAGGTACCATTGGTGACGAGCGAGAGGATGTTGTTCAACTCGTTGGACATACCACCAGACTTGGAGACGTAGCCAACAGATCCCGCGCGGTAAAGCTTGGAAGAGATAATGTTGTCCATCATGCTAGCGATATCTATCAGTTTACCGGACGTTATGAACGGGACTGTGTACTCACCCTCCCGAGTTACCGATACGGAAGCATCCAGGCTTGATACCACCGACAGTGGCAGGGCCAATGATGAGGACACTCTTCTGCGCCGCCAAGTGGAGGATCTCCCTTGCATGCCTCTCAGGAACACCCTCAGCGATGAGGGCGATAGCCTTGATCTGAGGGAAGTCGAGCGTCTCGAGCGTGCTCGAGTACACAGAGCGCGAAGACGCAAAGTTGACCAATACATCGACGTCAGGGTGCTTCTTGACTGCTTCGCTAATGCTAGTGTAGACCGGGAGAAGAGTCTCCTTGGTTCCCCAGTAGAACTTCTGAATATGATGACCACCGAAGGGGTAGATCATGGCAGCGACGGAGGGGGCAGCACGACCGCAAGAATAGTCGAAGTCAAGCATTCCTTGGATGGCCCGAGGCTGCAGACCGTAGACGAATGAGCGCGTGGTAGCATCGAAGGGGCGATATGACGGGCGGTTGGTGTTGCTGTCGGTCACGTCGAAATGAACGATCTGGTCGTTGGCTTGTGTGCGCTCGCCGCCAGGTCCAATGGAGCCAACACCGGGCTCCTGAATGGGTTCCGAGACGGATGCTTTGGGAGATGAAGGAGCCGGAGTGGGAGGAATAGAGTGCAGTTCGTTCTTGCGCTTGGAGGTAACACCAAGGGCGAGGGGAACGATCTCAGTAATATGGGTATCGGGGCCATACACCTTGATTGGGACACCAAGGGACTCTCCTAGCAAGCGCATGGCTTTCAAACCCTCCTGATAATTGGGACCACCACGACGGACATAGATGCGAACCTTGTGGTTGATGAGAGGGGTCTTGTATTCCTTCAAGGCACGGATGATACCCTTGAATGTAGCGGCGACGTTGGTGAAGTTAGCAATACCACCTCCGATGATGAGGATCTTGCCCTCGGGATTAGGTTGACCGCGGGTAATGAGATCAACTATAGAATGTCAGATTAGCATATATCTTCAGCACGTAGGAGAAATACGCACCAATGGTCTTCGCATACTCGTATGTCTGACCCTCCGTGGGAGCACCGGAGTATTCACCGTAGTTGGCGAGTTCATGAGCAAATCCGTGAGCGGCAATAGCGTCAGAATAGACGACAGATGCACCACCACCGGCTACCATGGTCCAGATACGTCCCTCGGGCCGCAGCACAGTGAGCTTCAGGGAGGCGCCAGTAGATCCATCAAGCTTCTGGATGTAAGCCTCCTCCTTCGTCAGGTCACGACCGAAAGGGGCAGGCCAAACCATCGGGGGACCGCGGTCAGCGGAGACGCCCTTTCCTTTGGAGGCAGCAGCAGTGGCGACGTCGTACACGGACAAGTCGCGGGCGATAGCCCACTTGGGCCCGCAGATAGACTCGGCGGTCTGGTCGAGCTTGGCAGCCATGTCGAGGTAGAGGATAGTAGGCGCGGCACCATCGACACCATCAAGGCAAACAAGAGGGTTGATCTCGAGGTAAGCGAAATGCAGGTCAACGTAGACAGAGTATAGGCGAATCAGGAAGTCCACTAGGGTCTCCTTCTTCGCTGCGGGGACGTGCTTAAGCAGCGTCGACGCGATGACCTCGCGTGACGGGAATGCTGCGCCGACGGCGAGGTTGAGAGTCAGGGCTTTCGCATCGACATCTCCAATATCTACACCACCCTCGTGGGTGAAGAGGATCGAGTCGCCCTCACGTGCAGATGTGATGCAGACGTAGTATTCGGTGTCGGAAGGATGGGGCAGGAAAGGCTCGAGGATGAAGTTGTTTAGCGTTCCAGTGACCGATTCAACCTGGGCGTAAGACGTCAGTCACGATCTTTATGATACGGTGATGCTACGATAGCACAAAGATTGAACAACACGCATCTCGTCACGTAATGAAATGAACGCGTCTCGCTTAAAAGCCTCAAGGAGGACGCGAGGACCGGATTGTATGCGTACAATAGCCATGGGACTAGCGCGTGCTGGGCCTCATTGCAGCCCAGATACGAGCCCATTTGCTCGATGGAAGACAGGACATGAAGGAATCAATCAGATAGGTGCATGAGGGGGACTCACTTTCTGGGCTTTGCCGGCACGCGCGGCGATCCACTCCTTCGCCTCTTCCCAAGTTTTGTTGAGGGCAAGAAGACCAGCCTTGCCACGTCGCTTGATGAGCTGGTCGGGCTTCGCGACGAGCTTGGTGTTGAAGACCCAGCCTGGCAGCTGAGTGTCGGGGGTGATGGCCCCGGTTTCAGGATCCCATGATACCTGAGCGACCTTGACGGACGGATATATGAATTTTGTCGCGATTTGGGCATTGGGGGCGACGGCAGGGGCGCGCTCGAGGTGGTAAGCCAAGAGCAGTTTTGCGTCGTACTCGCGAATTGCTGTGTGATTATGTTAGACGGGAATGGGGTGGAACGTGATTATGGACGTACGTTTGGCGGACATTGTCTAGTATACGAAATGAGAGAAACGGAGAGAAAGAGATGGAGGAAGGACGGATGAACAGATACGAGTCGTTTGGGGTATTTATTGCAAAGACGGAGTGGCCTCACTTCAGCCTCGTAAAACAGAAAATGGAATGGGGGAACGCGCTCGACTGGGGGCGCGTACTGACTCCATACAATCCGTTTCTTACTCTCCATACAATGAATTGTTATTTGCCATACAACGCGTTTCTATTGGCCATAGTAATCGCTCGGTTACGCGGGCACTCCCCAATATTCCCACGGGTGTTTTAGAGTATTAGCCGACTATCATTAATGTAGCACAGTCATGTCGAGTAAGTACATCCAAAGTGGCATCATCTCTCCTCCTCCCTCCGTCGCGGCTATCCGAGCCTGCATCGCAGGACACGACTGCAGTGCGCGGCGTTCCAGCCAATCCAACGAGAATCAGAAACGATGTCCCAGCAAATCATAGCACGCATAAATATACATACGTCCCGACGGCTCACACACAGCGGTGCCGCCCTCTAGCAGATCGTGCAGCTCCCGCAGCAACCTGCTCCCGCCTCCTCTGCTGCCTCCCCTGCCCGGTCGTCACCTCCTGTTGCGGTAGACTGGCGCTGCCGCCGGCTCTTTTTCTTGGGCGCATCCTGCGCCGGCGGTGCGTATGCCCGGATTGACAAGTGCACAATCGTCGACGGTGGAGGAGTCGACGCCCGGGACGCTTCCTGGGCACTTCCGCCACCAGGCATCGCTGGGGTATACGAGGCAAAACCAACCTCTATGTAAAAGCCCGGCTTGTCGATATCACGCATCGATAGGAATGTAGTAAAACGTACTAGTCAATGTGTCATCATCTTGCAGGATTTTGCCAAGATACAGGATCCGCAGGTACGACGGTGCGGGCGGACGTTCGTCCTGCCATTCTACAAGGAGTCGATTTCGTCAGCATAACGTTCAGCCGCCCGATAGTCATAATTATTAGATGTCGTGTGCGATAGGCCCTCGAAATGCATTCATCCTTGCTGCCTTCATAATTACCGAGACTGGTATGGAGATCTCGACTGCATGTGCGCAGCGTGAAGAAAATGCTGATAATCACTCACCATTCGGCCATGCATTCCACACCAGTTCCTTTACCCTCCCCACTGTCATTTCTTGGTCAAACGACATTGTTCTCCGCCTCCCAGAGACCAGCAGGAATGTGAGCGAGACTTGAGGTACGTCCGGTACGGTGGCTTCTACCCCTGGCTGGTCCTCTGTGGTTTCTGCACCGTCTACAGCTTGACTGGTGGTATCATCAATATTCTGTTGGACGCCGTCCTCCCCATTTGAAGGTGCGTCGATATCCATGGTGGACAAGTCTACTCTGGTATAGGAGGTGCGTGCAGAAGCAGAAATGGTCGAGAAATTCGTGGGGAAAGAGGGCCGGTCAAGACGTGTCGACGCAGCGGAATACTGCAATTGGAAAGGTGATGACAGCGTCTCCCCCGGCAACAGATTATCAGCAACCACCTCGTGCGGGTCAGACGTCGACAACGATATCGAGGGTAGCTGGTCGGACTGGCGAGAGCGCATGGCGAGAGCGTAGGAATCAAAAGGTGTGGAGGAGGAAAGACACGAGAAACAAAGGCCAGACTAGGAAGCTTCTAGCTCCCTCCCGGCTCTCCCAAGCTTGCAGCATTATAGGAACGGCTGTACAATACCCCTAATAATAGCGGCTGGTAGCGATTCAGGATGGTTTTGCTCGCTTTCGGATGGAAGTCGTTACATATCAGCAGCCAGCCAGCTGCAACACGTCCCAGTCAAATATCTAGGAGCGGGTTGAGAAATATCAAATTACAATAATGGCGCATCGCCGGGGCGGGGGTATAACGAGTTAGGAGACGGCAAAATAGCTATGATATATGTATAAAGTCCTGTATATGATGAGCTTGCTGGGTGATGATAATACAAAAATGATGCGTGTTCAAGGACACAACCTACACCGCTGACTAGTACAGATACCCTTCGTCTCAGGCCTCAGAGCCTGCGCCGTCTGCCATCTTCTCGTGCTCTTCTGGATCAAGCCAACTCTCCTCGACCGTCGCCTTGACCCTCCGCTCGTACTCCTTCATGTTTTCGCGGTACAACTGTGCGGCCTCTGCGTTAGCAGGGCTGTTCGGGTTCGGATCGTGAAGGAGTGATTGGATGGATGTGAGGATGGCAGCAACGTCGTATGTGGGGGACCAACGATTCTGCAAGATATCCAAGCACAGTTCTCCGTTGGCGTAGACGTTCGGATGGAACATCCGAGAGAGGAATTTCACAGTGGGAGGCTTCGTCGGATAGGTCTCCTCAAAAGTCAACACCAGCTTGAACGTGCCATCCTCGAACGGGGTATCGGCTTAAAAATAGTTTGTCGTGTGAGGTCGAGCTCTACAGGTGGACACGAATGCGCAGGTACTGACCTGGTCCGAAGATGACTGCATTCCAAAGCATGATGTTATCGGGGCATGGACTTCCAGAGATGCCACCCGGGGGATCGGTGGACAGTCTCTTGAAGTCTCGAATAAGTCGTCTTCTGCAAGTGGTAGACTAGGATCGTGAATTAGCATTTGGCCACACGATGAATTTCGCCACTCGGCTCATACCATTCTGGTCTGAGTTGGACGATGAAGAAACGCAGTAGTACGATGTACACGTAGCAAAAAGTCTCTTGAAATGAGCTGGAGAGTGTATAGGAACGGATGGTGAACAAAACACAGAGTCAAGGAGGAACACAACAGCGTCCCACTGCCCACCGCCCAAGACGGCGTGGCCCATGTGGATATCACGTGGATTCTTGCCTTCCTATGGCAAGTTCACAACGTTGTAGCACTCTACCACTGCTTTGCTGCAGAACATCCCCTCACACCATTCAACACCTCTCGTGGTAGCACGATGCAGGACGGAAGAGCACCACGGTACGCATGGTTTCTGTAACGTTGGTTATAAAATGCTGACACCCAATGTAGCATCAAAAACCGTGCGCCTGCCGCAGTCCAGGTATGTCTGCGTACTCGGTATTCAGAACCCCACTTACATTTACACGCAGGTTACCGCAGAGCAACTGCTTCGTGATGTACGCTTTACTCCGCTGTTTGTTTATTGATTTGCTTAACGGCTCTCACCGCAGGCTCAAGAGCGGCAAGAATCACAATTCCGTGCACCGAAGCAACGTGTCGAAGATTTAGAGGAGCTTCATGAGTACAGAGGTCGAAAGCGGGAGGAATTTGAGAAACGGATAAGACAGACGAGGGGTAGTATGTGAGTGTCGTCATTGGTTGATTGAGCGGAAAACCAGTTTTGACCATCATACAGCAAAGAATGGCTTCAATACGCAAATTGGGAGGTATGTACTTTCGTATATCAATAGCGTGTATGCTACTGAGACACCTTCGAATGATTCAATAGGCTAGTCAAAGCGAATTTGCACGCTCTCGATCCGTCTTCGAGCGCGCCCTGGACGTCGATCCACGGAGTGTGCAACTATGGCTCAACTACACAGAGATGGAGCTGAAGGGACGAAACATGCAACACGCACGGAATCTCTTTGACCGCGCCGTGACCCTTCTTCCCCGTGTTGACCAAATCTGGTACAAGTATGTCTACTTAGAAGAACTCCTCCAGAACGTACCGGGAGCTCGCCAAGTATTTGAACGATGGATGCAATGGGAACCGGATGACAAGGCGTGGCAAGCTTACATCAAGCTCGAACACCGGTACAACGAATTGGACAGGGCCAGTGCCATCTATGAACGTTGGGTAGCCATTCGTCCCGAGCCACGGGTATGGGTCAAATGGGGCAAGTTCGAGGAGGAGCGAGGGAGGCTGGACAAGGCGAGGGAAGTGTTCCAAACGGCACTGGAGTTCTTCGGAGATGATGAGGAGCAAGTTGAAAAGGCGCAAGCAGTATTTAGTGCGTTTGCTAAGATGGAGACGAGGTTGAAGGAGTATGAGCGTGCTCGAGTCATATACAAGGTACGTCTCCTTGCAGCTCGCACTTCTATCGGAGCTAATCCCATTAATGACAGTTCGCACTATCGCGTCTTTCTCGCTCAAAATCGGCTGCACTCTACGCAGCATTCACTAAATTCGAAAAGCAGCATGGCACACGAGCAGCCTTGGAGAACACTGTACTTGGCAAACGTCGGATCCAATACGAAGATGAACTTTCACAAGATGGCCGAAACTACGACGTCTGGTTCGACTATTCGCGTCTGGAAGAGGGTGCGCTGAGAGATTTGCGCGAGGAGGGTGCCCCTGCGGACGAAGAGGAGAAGGCGATTGCTCGCGTAAGGGAGATCTACGAGCGTGCAGTAGGACAAGTACCACCTGGGTCTGAAAAACGACATTGGCGACGGTATATCTTCCTATGGTTGAACTATGCTCTGTTTGAAGAGATTGAAGTGAAGGTGCGTGCTATTTCCATTCAGGGTTCCATATATGCTCATCTTGACTCCGTATTCTAGGATTATCCTCGCGCACGGCAAATCTATCAAACGGCTATCTCACTGGTCCCCCACAAGGTGTTCACGTTCGCGAAGCTTTGGATTTTGTATGCAAGATTTGAATTACGCCGTCTGGACTTGGTCACCGCGCGCAAGATTCTGGGTACTGCCATTGGCATGTGTCCAAAAGAAGCTTTGTTCAAGGGTTACATCCAGCTCATGTTTGATGTAAGTCATTGTCAAATAAATATCTTCCGGATCATCCTGATACCCTTGTCAGCTCCGAGAATTCGATGCGGTTCGCAAGCTGTACGAGAAGTACCTTGAGGCATGTGTTTCGTGCCCTTGATGTAGGACGGTGCTGACCTCTCACCCAGTTCGACCCGTCTAACTCTCCTGCGTGGATCAAATATGCGGAACTGGAAACGCAACTGGAAGATTTTGCTCGTACTCGCGCTATTTTCGAGCTCGGCGTAGCTCAAGTACAATTGTCCATGCCAGAACTCCTTTGGAAGGCCTATGTCGACTTTGAGACAGAGGAAGGCGACCGCGAGAAGGCTCGCGCGTTGTACGAACGTCTCATTGCGCTCAGCGGACACGTGAAAGTCTGGATATCGTATGCTCTATTTGAGGCCGAGCCGATCGCCGTACCAAGAGCTGAAAGGGACGAAGACGAAGACGAGGAGGTGCCGATGGTAGAAGGTGACGCAGACAAGGCGCGACAAGTCTTCCAAAGGGGATACAATGACCTCAAGAGCAAGGGTCTCAAGAGCGAGGTGCGCCTGCTTGACCGTTGGTTCGTTCACATTTGTACATATACTGAATGTTTTGCTCTTCATCAGCGAGTGGCTCTCCTGGAGGTGTGGAAGACATTCGAGGAGAAGAACGGTTCAGAAGACGATGCCGCCAAGGTACAGGCAATGTTCCCTATCGTTTCTCGCAAGAGGCGTGTGGACGAGGAGACCGGTCAAGCTGTTGAAGGTACGTTCAGACCATCTAGGTGCCATGAATTGAGAGCTAACGTGTTCCGAATAGAATGGGATATGGTCTTCGCGGACGATGAACGCGAGTCAAATCCTACGACATTCAAGTTCCTGCAAATGGCCCATGCTTATGCACAGGCCAAGAGAGCAGGTGGAACGGCCATTCTTCCGGTGTTGTCTGGCTTTACTGCTGCTACTTCTGCGTCGGCCCAACCAGCAGACGACGACGCAACGTCAGACGTTGCTAGCTCTCATGGGGGTGAAGAGTAAAGACAGATCGCCCACACTTTTTGCTATACATCTGTTCTTATGCTGTAATGGTGTACCTGTACTTCTACTAATCTACATCTTGAGACGAGCGTCACTCAAAGAATTCGCCATCCAAGTACGGCGCTAAGTGCAGATTGCATTGATCTTTCGATCTCCAGATTCTTCACTTGTGCCGCCACAGTCACCGACAAACAGCTGTTCACCATGTCGAGCAGTACTCTTGTATTTTCTCACCTACCTACGGATATCCTCCCGTTTGCTCCACGTTTGGGCTCTCTATCTTTACAACGTAGAGATGGTCATGTCGTCGATATCAAGACACCTGGGTTCATTACTACAACTTCACGGGGCGTGATACCCCACCTATCGCGAGACCACGTACAATCTACAAACGCCATTAAATGGACACATATACCTTTCGAGTCATTGTAAGAAATGTTCGTTCATTCTGCGCGGTTGTATCTTATCCTTGCTGAATCCTAGCTCCTGCTCACCTCCAGCTTAGATCATGTGCCACCGGTACTAATGTTGCAAACAGGTCCTGATCCGCTTCACACCTTCCTGGGGTACAACAAGGGGCAACATATATTGTCGATGTCTGTGAGGGATCCCCTCGATAGACGAGACATGCCTGCCAATGGAAAGGATCACATCAACGCGTATTGTATCAGAGGTGTCCGAAAGGTGAACATTTGCTCATCAGTTCCGCATACAGGCTCTGACTTATCAGTGAACGCACAGGTAACACCAACGGCGTGGAAATCGTATTCTCAGCTGTGCAAACCGGACATCATCGTCGCACTATCCGATGTCCCATACACACCAGCAGCTCAATCTCAAAAGCGTTTGCAAAAAAGCCTTGAACGATCCACTGCGTGGCTCTCACAATTGCTGGCATCTAACGACAAGAGCACACCCTCCGAACAACTCTCAGATATGCCAAGCGTCCTCGTGAATCTTGTAGGTGGCACCGATGCGCGTGCACGAACTACGTTCTCGGAGGGCCTAGTCGAAGTGCTACATGGGAAGGAGCAGGAGCAAATCAGCCCTTTGCGTACGTTGGACGAGGGTGTAACTGGATATCAGTTCGAATTGGTCGCCCTCAGATCGACCCTCAGGAAAGAACATAACCAGGACCCACTGGATGACGATCCGGAAGAAACTGAGAAACTCAAAAATCTACTCAAAGCTTCGTTAGGACCACTGCCCACTGGAAAACTACGTGTCACCTATGGCTCTTCGTCTCCGCACGAAATCCTCAACTTCATACGAGACGTTGGGGTTGATCTCTTCGATGTGCACTGGGCACAACATGCTGCAGAGATCGGTGTGGCATTGGATTTCCGATTCCCAGCCCCAAACCCTTCTGAAGTCCTCTGGGCACAACATCCCTGCCCGAAACCGAGATCACGAACAAGTCACACGATAGACGTCGGCCACAACTTGTTCAGCCACGACTACGCACACGATCACAGCAGATTGGCATCCAGCTTCCTCGACGGCTCATGTCATTCTCAGCTCTCCGCTACGACGAACGTTGACGCACCCTGGTGTCCATGCGGGGCGTGTACCCCGGTGCCATTTACTACGTCTCTCACCCATGACCGCTTGACCCAACCACCCGGAAAACCCACATCTACCCTCCCGCCTTACACCCGCTCGTACATCCACCACCTTCTCCATACCCACGAGATGTCTTCGCATACCCTGCTCGCGATGCACAACTTCTTCATTATGGACGCGTTCTTCTCCGGCATTCGTGACGTGCTTCACAGGTCCCAGACGGAGGCGGGATTGTTCGAGCGGGAGGTTGAGCGGTTCGTCGCGACGTATGAAGACCCCAGACGACTGTTTACTGAGACCGAGAAAGATTGGGCGAAGGTGGAGTCTGAGCGAGGGAAGGGCCGACTGGCGAGGGAGAAAGCGGCGCAGGAGGAAAGTGAGGCGGTAGTGCAGGATGTAGAAGTAGTATAATCCTCCTAACATCCAATGTGAGGCGGTGAATGAGTAAAGTGTCTCGTGTCTGAGACGAGCTTCATGAGGCATCCGCGCCGAATCCACGTCCCACAACCGAAATCACCAATACGATGCCAATGACCTGCATCGTCCGCCAGAAGCTCGAGATATTATTGATGTTGTCCCTTTCTATCCTCTCCCTCTCTCTATCCGCCTCCTTCCTTCCCGTCGCCCGCTGCACGTTCGGAGACGCGAACGGGTTGGCATATTCACGGAAACCGGGGTCGGTGAACGGCCGCTGATAATGTCCTCCAGCTCCAGGATTATGTGCGTGTTTCGGATGGGAATGTCGAGTGTATGCGTGTTGTTGCCAAGCGTACGTCGCACCTCTGCGCCTGGCAGTGTCGTAGGAATGACCTGGAGTTTCGTAGTGTGCGGGGTGGTGTCGAGCGTTGCCGACATGAGAGGTGTCTATCAGTGTTCTATCGTACGCCCTCCTAAGCAATACATTGTCAGGATAGTAATAGTGAGCTCCCGGAGCTCTTTGAGGTAGGAGGAGGTCGACATACCGCTTGCGGTCGTCTCCTAGAACAGCATAGGCCTCGCTCACAGCTTGGAACTTCTCCTTCGCCGTCGGGTCCTTCGCCACGTCCGGATGATACATTTTGCTTAGCTACAACACCACGAGCAATCCAGTCTCAATGCCAAGTCCAAAGTATAAGTTGATCGAAGACCACGATACCTTGTAGAAGCTTGACTAGAACACACGACCACCCGACCAAACAGAATCAACGAAAGTAGCACCCTCAAAGAACGAACGTGCCAACTGACCTTGACTTGGTTCTTGCTTGCATTCCGGGGCACAGAGAGCGTTTGGTAATGGCTCAGCAGCGCGGAGCAAGTCGAGAAGCCCCGACGCATGTCGGGTCGGCGAAGCACAGAGGTCTGATCACGTCTTGTAATTGTATGTGTGGCTCCGATGGACTTTGTCGGTCGGACACCGATACGTAGTTTCAAATTCAAAGTGCACCGGAGGATGAGGCGGTCTAAGGAAGAGAAGAGTAGGAGTGCATCGTCGTGGTCGTGGTGCAACCCCAGTGAAAACTAACTCTTCTCCCAGCCGCGTGAGTCTTGTTCCGTCTGTGCCGAAGCGCCCGTATCTACTCTTGTCCCCTTCCATCCGCATGTGGCGCTTTTGAATTACCCTATTCTCGCTTCTCTTCGCACCCGCAGATCCTCTATGACGACATGGCATCCCCTCGTCTTCTTG
>SGPM01000037.1:0-127326 GCA_004802725.1 Antrodiella citrinella
GTCGCCCCAGCCGCCAGCGGCGGGGCTCCCCCAGGTGTTGTACGCGCCTCCTGCGCCTGCGGGCTTCCCGCCTTGCTGGGAGGACAGACCTTCGTCGCCTGCTGTGGGTTCTGGTGCTTTCAGACCGAGGATCAGGTTGGCCAGTTTCGCTTGCAGTTCTTGCAACCCCTATAAAACAGGATGAGCCTGTGATGAGCCGCATGCATGGACGCGTACCTTCATGACAACCTCCTGGGGGCCTAGACTCCCGTCCGTCTCGATGTCCATGTAGAAACGATTTGGCTTCGCGTTGTAGTCGAAGACCTCGTCGTCACGGACTGGCTGCTCGTCTTTTGCGTTCTCACTCAACGGCCACTCCGACTTGATGTCCGTCTCGTACCAGTATGTCGTGTGCCGCAGCTTGTTGTGCGGGTCGTATTCGAACGAGACGGCAGAACATGGAGACCATTTTGCATGTTCTTTTGCTATACCCTAGGTACGAGAGTCGTTCAATGTTAGATATGACGAGACGTATAGCATAGTGTATGATCGGCGCACCTTCTTTGCAATACACCGCACCCTTAATTCTTGTCCTTTCCGAATCTTACACAACAGCACTGGCGCAACGCCGGGTTCATCTGCAAAAATATGAGTTCGGAACACGCTAAATTATCAACACATAAAGCAAATCACGTACTTTTGCCTACTGGGATTCCAAAGTTATCCGGGCGTTTGGACAGCTCGTCACCCTCCTCATCCATCTCGTCAGGCATAGTCCCTATCTCCAAGTGGTTGCTCGTGACGTCCATTGTAGAGTTGTCATTGCAGGAGACGTGGAGGGTGAGAACGACCGCGCAATACCTGCAACCTTCCAGGCAAGTGCAGTCCTGGGCGAACGGAAATTGAGAAACAAACGAGATCAGGAAACGAGGTGAGTAGAACGTACTCGGGTATACCGCATAGCTTCGTCACACCGCGAGCTCACTAAAGGGACCATACCCAGTCGATGCGCGATAAATTCATCCGGAAGAACGGTCGTGTTCGCTTCGATCTCCACCATGTCGATTGCTGCAAGCACGCGCACATCAGCACACACTTTCAAGCCATAGTCATTCAAGTACTCACCTACAGTCGGTAGATCCGCCATAACTACCCTCCGGAATGAATTGGCCAACCTGTCCATCCCAATGTCAGGATTGCCCATATATTTGAGAGTGGTCCAATTTCGCATACGAAAGGTCGACATTCTCCAAGACGAAGTTGACCCTGTCGCGGTGCAACTCTCGTATCCGCACTATGGGCTCCTGTTCTTGTGCCATTTGGACAAAGATGAAGGAGTGGATGCGATAGTTTTGTCAATGAAGCTGAGCGCGATTTAGCCTTAGTCAAGCGCCCCTTGCGAGAGGAATCGAGCGCTAACAGACACGTGGCTACGTGCGCCACAAAGTTCGTTGACCGTGACTGACACTGGGTACGCAGATCTCGCGAAAACATCGATGAGCTGCGCTGTTACAGGATAGACACCCAGTAGATGATACAGAGACTTTGGATGTTTTCTGTCTGTCATGTTTCATCGGATTGGAAAGTCGAGCACTGTTCGTCTCTTCCTCGGCGATGCATCATAGAAATTGAGTTTTGGCTCGAGTATGCTAAGACAACGATTCACATCTATCTCTATAGAAGATTCTGCGCATGCGATGAGCCCGATGGCCCAAATTTCGTGTTGTCGCATAGAACTCGGATAACACCTAGAGTCAACATCCTGTCCAGATACTGCAGGCCCGGATAAAAAGATATGCGTCGAAGAGGATCTAAAGAACGAGGTTCGATACGATGGTCCTGGTCTAAGACATTGAAAACATAGAATGGACCGCATGTCCTGCTACCAGGTCAGTCGCATACCATAGTCCAAGTAGTAGGAAATATCTGCAACTGTCGATGGAGGACGATGCACCCGAGCCCACATCTGCCCACATACGTTGACTGGGGCGTGTTGAAATCCACATCGTCATTCAATAGTTTAAATTTCGTAGATCGCGTCCAACATCTGGGGCCAAGACAATCACAAGCGGTTTTCAGCGTACGCCAAGGACAGAGACGATAGAGGGGATTCCTTGGCCGACATTCACGACAGCTGTTGGACCCTCACAGGGCGCGACAGCTCTCCTCGGAACCGGGTCTCAGCGTCTCGGGGCAGGAACCCAAAGGACATAATCGTGGAATGTTGAAAGCATGGCCCCGTACATTCCCATGGTTCTGAGATAATCCAGTGCTGTTGCAAGCACCGTGGATCCAAGGCACAGAAATGTGATAGGGACCGCACAAGACCCGAGCCGGAGTCGCAGAGGATGAGAAGTCAGCATTTTGAAGATCTTGCTTGCCAGCCCTGCCAACCTTGTAGATCAGTTATGTCATTGGAAGGAGAAAATTGGCAGTGTATGCCTGATCCATAAAGGGAAATGTAGGTGCCCTGCCAGAGCCCCCAAGTAGACAACTCCAGCGCGTCGCCGTTAACCATCCGACATCGTATACTCCGGTGTGCGAGAGAAATCTGAGTCATTCGCGACCCGAATCCGCAGGCCTCAGGCGCTGACGCGCGAAATCACAGTGAGAGGCAAACAACAGATGAATCAGAGAACACAGCATTGGCTCTCATAGACTCGGGTGTTGTACCATAGACTCGTGTTCACGAGAGAAAACACGGGTCTGTGACGTGCAGCCTATGAGCTCTCGCCAATTATACCACCAGGCTGCGCTGGAGACGTGTACCAGCGGTCTGAGCACTGCCTAAACTCGAGAAATTAAGCACACACTCACGAACAGAAGTAGCGTGTAGCCCCGAACATTCGTGCAGTTTGGAACATCAAGGGTGACAGTGTTTGAATGCCGGTACAGCGGAAGCGATAGACATATCATACTGGTCGCCGTAGGGAGACGGGGAACAAGGCGTTTTTTTATGATGCAGGTGTATGATAGGCGAATCATGGCGACGACTTTCCGGACTGTCGAGTCGCCTTCGTGAGGCAATATTTTCGCACTTTCGTCGCATCTTTGCTGCGAACACAAGGTTAGCGGTATAATGCCAACACAAAGCAGACTCACTATATCAAGCGGCAGACACAGTGCCTGGGACCACACGGGCGGTGATACATTCGGCGGGCCTTGCAAAGTCTGGCCTTGTCCACGATTGTCAGCGACCGAAAAAGATTGGAGCTTACTGTCTCTGGATAGCTGACAATATGAGAATAGACACTCTCCGATCCCTGGGGAAGCTAAGATAACCCGGGTGGGATGAGAGCTGATGAGAGTCGTTGGAAAAGAGGTGAGAACAAGTGTTTTTGGTGGAAGTACGAACGGATGGATCGGCATATCACCTGACTACTACCGGCAATACCGGTAATTTGCGGCTAGGTGTGCGATGCCGAGAGGTCCAACAGTTCAATATCAGATATATCTCAGACTGCTGCTCGTGTTGTCCATACGAGATGAGGTATGCTCCTCCGACAGAGTGTACTTTAGCCGCGAGTGAGGCGACCGTGAACACACATTCGCGACCAACAAATGAACGTCGTTACCACAGAACTGGGTTCCTGGCTCCTCCCTACCACGGTGTTGGTTTGGACGTGGATATCTCTTCCCAAATCACAGGTTCCTATCAAGCGTAGTTGTTGTCTTTCTTGACGAGGACTTATGTCCTGACCGGTGTAATGGATTTACTCACACTGCCGTGGGGTTGAACATCGTCGACCTCGACTTCTGGTGCCAAGGATAACCCACGTACCGACCAGATGCCATCCCACGAACCTCCAAGAACTGCTGTGAGTGGTTCAGATCAGATCGATTTCTAAAGATTCTGTGTCTGAACGGAAGCGTGCAACCAGACATTCTTGCACTGTCAGGACATGCCAAGCCAAGCTTTCGACGAATCCTGACCGGAATCGGGTGTCATTCTGCCACTGTACAGCAGACTGTTCAGCTGCAATTGGCTGGCGATAGGCCTGATGAGGTAGGATCGTTTTTTTCAGAGTGAAACAGGCTGTGTAAAAAGCCAAGAGCACAAGTATAAAGAGGAGAGCAAGTTGTCGTGTTTTCGTCAGGACATCTCAGTCTTCTACACTGGTTCCTACTCAGCAATGGCCTTCAAAACTCTGGCTGCTCTTTTGTCCGTCGTTGGAGCTGTTCAGGTCGCAAATGGTGTGTATCTCGATACGCAAATACGCCACTGCAATTTCTAACATTTTCATGCAGCCGCCCTGACGAGGCGCGTTGCATGCCCCGATGGTGTTAACACCGCCACGAACGCTGCATGCTGCTTCTTGTTCCCCATCCGGGACGACATCCAGGAGAACTTGTTTGATGGTGGAGAGTGTGGAGAGGAGGTGCACGAGTCTCTCCGTCTCACCTTCCACGATGCTATTGGCATTGGCTCCAACGGGTATGTTCCAGCTTCAGATTTCACGAAATTGGCGATTCACGAACATTATACAGTGGTGGAGGCGCTGACGGTTCTATGATCGTCTTCGAGGACATCGAGACCAACTTCCATGCCAACAACGGAGTTGACGAGATTGTCGACGCCCAGAAGCCATTCATCGCTAGGCACAATATCACGCCCGGAGACTTGTATGTGCTCAAGATAATTGCAATATTCTGTTTGTGATCTCATAGGACTATACAGCATTCAATTCGCTGGTGCCGTCGGCGTCAGCAACTGCCCCGGTGCTCCCCAACTTGATTTCTTCTTCGGTCGCCCACCCCGTACGCACACTAGATCATTCCTGAAGTACTCCGAACTCATTCTTGTTCATAGCGATCGCTCCCGCTCCCGATCTCACGGTCCCCGAGCCTTTCGGTGAGTTGAGCTTCCGCCAGAACGGAAGATAGACTCTGACTGCATTTGATATAGACACCGTCGATAGCATCTTGGCTCGTTTCGCAGATGCCGGTAACTTCAGCCCTCAGGAAGTTGTCGCTCTGTTGGGATCGTAAGTCAGATTGCTTACTCGATAACCCGATGCTAACTTCAATGATAGCCACACCATCGCTGCTGCCGATCACGTTGACCCGACCATCCCCGGAACTCCGTTCGATTCTACCCCCACCACTTTCGATACCCAGTTCTTCGTTGAGACTCAGCTCCGTGGTACTCTCTTCCCCGGAACTGGAGGCAATCAGGGCGAGGTTGAGTCTCCTCTTCGCGGAGAAATCCGTCTCCAGTCCGACTCCGAGCTCGCCCGCGACTCTCGCACTGCTTGCGAGTGGCAGTCGTTCGTCAGTAAGTGCTATTTCAGTATCATCTTTTCTATATTTATAACTCATGCTTGCTCTGCAGATAACCAGGCTAAACTCCAGTCCGCTTTCAAGGCTGCTATGGCGAAGTTGTCCATACTGGGCCACAACGTCAACACCTTGACCGATTGCTCTGAGCTCATCCCCGTTCCCCAGCCATTCACGAAGGTCGCAACGTTCCCCGCTGGTCTCAGCAACGCTGATATCGAGCAAGCGGTGCGTCCCTTTCGCTCACCCTCGCTTAAATGATGCACTTACTGATCCTTGTACAGTGCGCTACCACCCCCTTCCCCACCCTCTCCACCGACCCCGGTCCCTCCACCTCCGTCCCCGCTGTGTAGGTTTCTCCAAACTTTGCTTGCATGGTCAATTCTGACATTTCTTTTACAGTCCCCCTTCTTAAGTGGCTTCAACGACGATCATATCTATACGGGTCATTAGGGTATTGTAAAGGTTCTATGTTTGGTCAAAGGTTACGATCAAATATCCGAGGATATCGCCTCGCAAGCATGTCTTCGTATACAATGGTTCAGAATATAAATATTGGTGCACCACATTCCGCGCGTGATGGCGCTTTGTTTGTTTGAGTGGACGCGCCTACAACGCCAAACAATGCCAGCTCATCGCTTCCAGGCCAACTTCTTTTTAATCGTAACTACTATCCAGGCGTTCCAATATCCTTGCTAGCTAGTTTCACTACTCGGCAATGACCATGCACTGAACATGATGGTAATACCATCATGCTATATACCTCTTTCTTCGATATCGGGATGCAGTTCAAGCATCAGCTGTTCTGAGCGATTATCGTTCTCGGAATCTCTTCAAGCGTTCTGCCACTCTCGGTAGCGTCGATGGTTCTTTATCTTCCTTCGCAGCGTAGAAGCCAAATGTTAATCTGTCTACTAGATCTTTACCAGCAACACATGTGTGGATACCCCCAGATCCCATTTCGTTGGAGATCACTCCAAGTTCGGTTCTCCAGATCCACTGCCATCTTTCTGGCTTCCTGGCGAGCAGAAGTTCTCGGAGGAGAACCATCGCAGATACGGTTCAAAACCTTCTCCACTGTCCACATCATGCCTTTGGACGCGCGGTCAGACACGGCGCCGCCAACACGACGGTACCATTCCCACTGGCATGAGTACGAATTGTTTGTAGCGACGGTCGGAAACATTTCCTGTATGTCCCGACATTCGTTTCGGTGTCTCACAGCAGATACTCCACTTCCATCAACGTCGGAAGTCTAGTTGTGAGAGTTTAGTAGAAAGATCTCCGAGAATAGGTGGCTAAAAATAGGTCATGTCCGGCCATCGAAGGTGCGTATTTACGGCAATTTGACGGCAACGCTCTGTTTATCACTCGCAAATCTTGCTTCTAAGCAGTTGGCCTGGCTGCACATTTCAGACGGCTTTGTCCTCCCGACGCAGCTGCCTATGAGAACGTTTGTCATTTGCATGGGAATGCGGTCCCTACGTGGATTTACGAACCGGACACATCATACTGTGCAATGCTGGACCGCGCCGCTGATTCCTCTGGCGACAATCCAATACCTACGACAAGGAGGTGGTTCTGTCCTTGCCGATGGCGTGGCGTGTTTCCCATAGACACGGGTACGGGCTTCACCCGTGGTCGCTGCTCTCACAACCGCACCGACGGTGCTTGGTCCTCCAGTGCCCTTTGAGGTAGCATACAACGGTAGCAACTCCTCTCACGTCGCGCGGGGTGATGTCATGGTGGGCGTGCGCAATGTGCCACTCAGAGCCGTTATGGGGTGCTTCTAGTTGAACCTCGTCTTCGAGTAAACATTGTGAGCGTTCTATCACACTGCTGTCTCTCAAGCTCCTGTACAGGATACCGAAACACTGGGAAGTAGCGTCTCGACCGGTAAACTAAGTGCTCATGATTGGTCGTCCGATTTGACAGATGTTTCGCCACGAAAGTAGAACGAAGCTCGTTTGAGGGAAGGCGGAAGGTATAAAAGAGTTGCAGGGATGCTGCTTCAAGTCTTCAGGACATCCAAGTCTTCTACTTCTGGTACTTGCATCGACATGGCCTTCAAAGCTCTTGCTGCCTTCTTCTCCATCGCCGCCTTGCAGGTCGCCAACGGTATGCTTAGTAGCTCTCAAAATCTGACGCCTGCTGATTCATGTCTTCCGAAGCCGCCATAACCAGGCGTGTTGCTTGCCCTGACGGTGTCAACACCGCGACGAACGCTGCATGCTGCTCTTTGTTCGCTGTCCGAGATGATATCCAGCAGAATCTGTTCGACGGTGGCGAGTGCGGTGAGGAGACCCACGAATCTCTGCGTCTGACCTTCCACGATGCTATCGGCATCGGTTCCAACGGGTTTGTACAGTCGTTATCATCAATCTGTCGTCAACTAATCACAATATCTCTAGTGGTGGAGGTGCTGACGGTTCTATCATCGTGTTCGAGAGCATTGAGACCAACTTCCACGCCAATATCGGTGTTGACGAGATTGTTGATGCTCAAAAGCCTTTCGTTGCCAAGCACAACATCACGCCCGGAGACTTGTAAGTTCTCCAGACCATCATTTCAAATGGGAAGTTAATCTGTATGTTTGTAGCATTCAATTCGCCGGTGCTGTCGGCTTCAGCAACTGCCCGGGTGCTCCTCGCTTGGAGTTCCTCTTCGGTCGTCCCCCTCGTAAGCAAATACGGCCTTTCGATTAAGTCGCAGCAGTGCTGATCAGGTTTGTTCTGGCAGCCATCGCCGCAGCTCCTGATCTGACAGTTCCCGAGCCTTTCGGTAAATATCGTTTAGCTCTTTGATATCAAGCTGTGCTGATTTTAATGCTCAGATACCGTCGATTCCATCTTGGCACGTTTCGTAGATGCTGGCAATTTTAGTCCCCAGGAAGTCGTCGCTCTGCTTAGCTCGTACGTCCATGCGCCCATTTTTCTCCATCGCCGATACTGACAACTCCACGCTATCAGGCACTCGGTCGCTGCAGCCGACCATGTCGACCCCACCATTCCCGGAACTCCTTTCGACTCGACCCCTTTCGTGTTCGACTCGCAGTTCTTCGTTGAGACTCAGCTCCGTGGTACCCTCTTCCCCGGAACTGGCGGTAACCAGGGTGAAGTAGAATCCCCCTTGCAAGGCGAGATTCGTCTCCAATCCGACTCTGAGCTCGCTCGTGACTCGCGCACTGCTTGCGAATGGCAGTCCTTCGTCAGTGAGTACCCTGAATAACACGACAGTTTGGCTTGTTTGGCTTATCATTATGGATTCTAGACAACGTCCCCAAGATGCAAATCGACTTCAAAGCTGCCATGGCCAAGCTCGCTGTTCTCGGCCAGAACGTTAACAACATGGTTGACTGCTCTGACCTCATCCCCGAGCCGCCCACCTTCAGCGGTACCGCCACCTTCCCTGCTGGTCTCAACAACGGCGACATCGAACAAGCGGTGCGTATTTCCCATCCTAAATACGTATATACCTGACGTCTACTCTCTTGACCAGTGTGCCACCACTCCCTTCCCAACTCTCTCTACTGACCCCGGTCCGGCCACCTCTGTTGCTCCTGTGTACGTGTTGCTTTCGATCATAATGAAATATGTTGCTCATCGCAAACATCCTACAGCCCAGGATCTTAAGGGGACTTTCATCTGGTTTTCAGTTGTACTGCTCGACTACACAATCCACCTTTTTGAGTTGTAGGTCTGCGGAAGTTCTTAGATCCGCTGTCTGTGGCAGAATGAGCTCATTTCTTGGTTTTGCGGATGTGTAAAATTGATATCATTGTTGCTGCTATGTACTGTCTACAAGAACTCCTCATCCGAGTCTTAAATATATATATAAAGTTGTGTTTGATGAGAATGCTCGGGCATGATCTCGTTGGTCCTTCGAGTCGGTCCAGTCTTGTGCTTGTCTCACTGCTATAAAAAGAGGAGACCTCGCAACCATGCGAGAAAGAGGAGATTGGGAGTATACGTAAATCCCGGACCAGTAACTATCAATGTCCGAAGGTCAAGACGGTCACCGGCGCAATGGCTAGTATTGACCTGACGCGTCCAATCTATAACTCACTGCGAAACGCAACAGTGATGTGTGCCACCGCCCGGGTTGCAGGTGGGTAACTTGAATAACACAGTACTTATCGAGAGGAAGACATGTTGACTCGTTGTATCGGACCAGTCAAAGTTGGCTGCCATAGATCCTGCCCTCGGTGAGTGTTGTGCTTCACCATCGTTCGGGTCCGTCCGAATTTTGAACTTGGTTGATCTATTTTCAAAACAGTATTTTCGGCAGGCAGAATATCGGACTACATATTTCTTCTTGTACGGATGGGCTTGGCAGCGGCAATGATGCCAAGTGTATAAAAGAGAGGAAGACTTCACCTAAGTACGATGATCAGGACATTCGAGTCTTCCATACCTCCTCAGTAGTACCTTCAGACCACAATGACTTTCAAGACTCTTGCAGCTCTTCTCTCCATCGTCGGCTTGGTCCAACTTGCTAGCGGTATGCACTTACTGTCAAGTGCTCACCGACATCCTCTGACGATGAATCCATAGCTGCCTTGACCAGGCGTGTTGCTTGCCCAGATGGTGTCAACACTGCCACGAATGCTGCCTGCTGCGACTTGTCGTCCGTGATGACATCCAGGCCCGGGCTAACATGTTTGACGGTGGCCAGTGCAACGCTGAAGCGCACGAGGCTCTCCGCTTGGTGTTCCACGACGCTATTTCCATTAGTAACGCTGCGTAAGTGTACCTCTACACTCACGCATGCTCTGTATATTGATTTACGACCAATAGCGGAAATGTGGGCGGTGCAGATGGTTCCATCATGACGTTCGTCTCAATTGAGACCGCATTCCACCCCAACATCGGACTGGACGAGGTTGTTGCCCTTGAGGCACCTTTCGTCGCCAGGCATAACATCACTCCAGGAGACTTGTACGTTCGCGATCGTCCGAAAATGTACATGGTGGCTCACGCAGCATTTTAGCATTCACTTTGCTGGTCTCGTCGGATTGACCAAGTGTCCCGGTGCTCCCCAAATTCCTTTCGTCTTTGGTCGTCCCGAGTCGTCCCGCTGCTACTGCGCCCACTCCTGACGGTCTTATTCCTGAGCCGTTCCACTTGTTGACCAGATTTTGGCTCGCTTCGCTGATGCCGGCCCGGTCGGTTTCCAGGACGTTGAAGTTGTCTAGGCTCTCTCTGCGTAAGTTCTTATTCCTCCATGCTGGCAGTAGTGCAATGAACTAATAATGCATCCTCAGTCACACCATCGCTGCAGCCAACGACGTCGACCCCACTGCACCTGGCACGCCGTTCGATACCACCCCCGGCATTTTCGATACCTAGTTCTTCCTGGAGACCCAGCTTCGCGGTACGGTGTTCATCGGGAAGAGCCCCGTCCAGGGTGAAGTCGCATCTGCAATCAAGGGTGTCATCCGGCTCCAGTCCGACCACTTACTTGCGCGTGATTCAAGGACGAACTGCGAGTGGCAGTCTTTCGTTGGTGCATACAAGTTCTATTTTGCTCCACCAACTGTCGCCTTCGTTGGTTATTGCTGTTGACTTGCTGTGATTTCATGCTTTCAGACAACCCTACGAAGTTGCACGACAGGTTCATCGACGCCTGGCTCAAGATCTCTCTCTTCGGGAACGACCAGGACACGATGATCAACTGCTCCGAGGTCATCCCCGCCCCTAAGTCTATCAACGTGCAGGCTACGTTCCCGCCCCCCCTTTCCAACAAGGAGGTTGAGCAGGCTGTACGTACCTCCACATTCTAGACACCAACGATTACTTACTTTGTTTCCGCCTGCTAGTGCGCTGACACTCCCTTCCCGACCCTCAAGTCCGCCCCTGGTCCCGCTACGTCAGTCCCACCCGTTCTTAGGAACCAGTGAGCGGGTTAGAAGATCTGCAACATATGCTGCATTAGCGTTTACCTGGTTTTTTATTCCGTACAATCGTTATGGGTCTCAATCGTTGTCTCAAGTCTTCACCCACTTTTGGAATATATGTTTTGCGTTGCTCCTTTGTGTGACATACCTGAGCCACCGGGTTGGTTCTCGATGGTGTGAACCCCAGCATTCCGCAGGGACCTGGTCTGAATATAAAATCCTTCCTTCTTTCCTTCGTCACGCTATGCAGGCGATTCTACACGATGAAGTCCTCCACTTCCACATGTTGCCTACGAACCCCGGCAAGACGTGTACTCTACTTCGTAACTGAATAGTTGTCCATGCGCTCATCATAGGCTGTTGATCAATCATACAAGGGTGACAATCCAGAAGGGCGGAGTGTTCATAGTGCTACACAATTCGAGTTTCTAAGTATTCTATGGTCCATGATCCAATCTCTCGATGCTTAATGTTCAACACCTACACATAGCTCCCAAGCAACGCACCACCCACCGCCACGATAAGCCCGAACAGCCACTGCGCCGGGGTCGAAGGTGCAGTGAGTGCCATCGCGCCCGAGGAGGTGAGGTTAGAGGCGGCGGAGCTACCCCAGAGCTGGAAGTTGCGGAAGTATGCGTGAGTCGTGCCGGAAGGGGCCCATGTGGCGTTGTTTCCACCAAAGAATGTCCTGGATAGCGAAGTAGTTAGTCTCGTGTAAGACGTACGCTGTGAAAAGCTTACGAGAAGTAGAGACCGCCGATGTTGATCACGTTGCTCGAACGGAACAAGACGTCTTGTTGGTTGATGGCAAGAACGTTGTTGAAGCTGTAGAGAATGTCAAGTCAGCACTGATATTTGAATATTGGAAGAAATGGTTCGGCTTACTAGAGTTGAACTTGGCCGTTCGACGACTTGACTGGGCTGTTCATTCGCACTAGCATAGATACTGATTGCCATCTATGTGAAGCATATTCAGTGAGAGTAAGAAGCCGCTTGCTGGGAGCAAGGGATGCACTTACTTTGCATTAACGAAGGTGAAAGAGCCTCGACTGAGACTGGTACCAAAGCCATCGGAATTGCAGATAACGTTCGACTCTGAGCAGATGGCACTGCTGTTGTCATTTGGGAAGTAGCCGTATACTTCCAAATAATACGTAAGATGTCATGGTTGCAAAGGAATATGAGAATGTGCACACCTTCTCCGAGGCC
This sequence comes from Antrodiella citrinella, assembly GCA_004802725.1. NCBI lineage: Eukaryota > Fungi > Basidiomycota > Agaricomycetes > Polyporales > Steccherinaceae > Antrodiella > Antrodiella citrinella. The sequence goes on from SGPM01000037.1 coordinate 12,362, forward strand.
ACTGGTTCTCCACATNACACGGCTACTGAAACAGTTCGTTCCGTTCGCCGCTTGCCCACCCGAGCATCCGTCGGGCTGTGGCCCTCCTCTCAGACCCGGTAGNTTTCCTCCCAGCACATAGGTGAAGTTGCTATCGAGGGCAATCTCGTAGGAGACCAGCATGGTATCGAACGAGGAGCCGTCGGTAGTGTTCCATAGCGAGTAGAATTGGGAACCACTGTCGGTCGAGCCAAACTGACCATCTGGNTAGGTCACCTGGAGGACTGGGCCTATGGCCGGAGAGGATGAGCCAGGTGTTTGAGAGTTTGGGAAGGGGTCCGCGACGAATTCGAGGTCGTCGCCTCCATTCGTGATATGTCCTTTNCTCAGAGACCAGCCTGAGGTGATGAAGGACTGTGTNTCGCTGCTAGAGGCTGTGGCGGTAGGAAAAGGAAGAGTTGTGCTGGTGGAGAGCGAGAAAAGAGATGCGATTGCCTCTGGAGATTGACCGAGAGCGATGGCAGGCGCGAAGACGAGAGCGTAAGCAAGGAGAGTCTTTNAGAACGTCATGATTTGTGGGTTCTATCGAGTTCTACGCAGAATCAACTGCTCAAGACTGTGTTTTATGTGTCCAAGAAGATAGAAACGANACCCAGGACGGGTTCGTGAACGTTGAACGAGAATAAGACTTTGTACAGACAGGCGCCCGCTGTACAGTGTATTTCCGAAAGTCCTCAACGNCACCACGCTAGGCTTCCTCCCAACCACACCTCATTCTCGTGCTGCTCAATATTCCAAATTNCAGTACTTATTCTACGCGAGATAATGTGCTATTGAACTCTTCATTTATTCCAAATCAACCATCTNTCGCAATGCTGGGCAGGAGCTCCAGGAATACCGAACCCGTAGACCACGAAGGTTCAGGACAACCTCTTCTCAATGACAATGACTCTCTAGAGGACCTCTCATTGAACACAAATGACCATGACCGGGTACTCTTCTCCGTGCAAGACGATGATGACGACCTGGAATCGTCAGCTCTGGACGACCCACAGANATCCTCCGGCCACGTTCGCTTCCAGGAAGAAGTGCAAGTCATAGCACCTTCTTTGCGGTCAACGACATCCAGTCGCGAAGCCGGTGAGTGAGTCGAAATTCCCGCAACCTCGTATAACCCTTCCCTCTCGTCCGAACACTGACCATTCCGCCCGTAGAATATGANTTGGATTCCGATGACCTGGACGATGCGGCATTGTCGCAGTTGGAAGCGGAGCAGCGGACGCCGCGGTCGGGTCGACGTGGGGACCAGTCAATGCCATTACTCGTCGGACTTCAGGATATTGCAACAGCAAGACGAAGTATAGACGGGACTCTGCAGCTGGAGAATAGAGGCGGCGATGCATATGGAGACGAAGTGGATCTGGACGACTTGGCAGCCAAGAAATCTGCGGGCGGAGGAATGCTTGACTCGGTGGCCAACATGGCAAATAGCATTTTGGGAGCAGGTACGTGTGTTTTATCTTGCCTTTGTCACGTGAAGCTCACAATGTGACTTCAGGCATTATTGGCAAGTCTATTTGACATGTTTGAGGGTCATGCCTTGCAAATTTACTCGTTTAATATAGGACTTCCCTATGCTATTCGACAAGCAGGTTTTTTCACAGGAATCTTTCTTTTGATTGTCCTATGTGTAGTCACCGATTGGACAATCCGACTGATCGTTGTGAATGCCAAACTGAGCGGACGTAATTCCTACATTGAGATCATGCACCATTGTTTTGGTAGCAGTGGTCGCGCCGCTGTATCGTTCTTTCAGTTTGCCTTCGCATTCGGAGGTGAGTTTCTTCATTTGTATTCATCCTAAGTAGCGACTCATAAGTTTGTAGGCATGTGCGCTTTTGGTATTATTATTGGTGAGTACATGTCATATGTCGACGCCAGCCGCGGTATACTCATAGTAGTGTACAGGAGATACGATACCCCACGTCATTCGCTCCATCTTTCCCAATCTTCATGAAGTCCCCGTCCTCTTCCTCTTCACCAAACGTCAATTCGTCATTGCTCTCTGCACAATATGTGTCTCCTATCCCCTCTCCCTTTACCGCGACATCCACAAACTCTCCCGCGCCTCTGGACTCGCCCTCATAGGCATGCTCATTATCGTCACCTCCGTCCTCATCGAGACGCAGCACCTCACACCCGACCTGAAAGGCGATCCTAGCAAACGCTTCTTAGTATTTGGTCCTGGGGTGAACCAGGCTATCGGTGTCATCAGTTTTGCATTTGTGTGCCACCATAATTCGCTGTTGATTTATGGGAGTATGAGGACGCCGACATTGGATAGGTTCTCGAAGGTAACACATATCTCAACGGCGATGTCGCTAGTAGCGTGTTGTACGCTTGCGATCTCGGGATATGTGGTGTTCACGGATAAAACGCAAGGCAATATCCTGAATAACTTCTCTGCGGTATGTATATCCTCTATACGAAGATGTGTGTATAGTCCTAACTCAGTTTTGTTTCAGAACGATACCCTGATAAACGTGGCGAGATTTTGCTTTGGCCTCAACATGTTCACAACATTGCCGCTAGAGCTTTTCGTGTGTAGAGAAGTACGTTCTCAACCTTCAAAGACTGCCTATCACTAATGCCAACTACCTCCCCTGCCAGGTGATCGAGCAGTTCTTTTTCTCGCATGAGCCGTTCAGCATGCAACGGCACGTCTTCTTCACTTCTGTCATCCTCTGCGCCGCCATGCTCCGTACGTCCCTTCTTTTCCCTCCTCCTTCAAGTCCCGGCACTCACACAGCCTCACTGGCACTTCTGATCTCCTTCACAGTCGCCCTCATCACATGCGACCTCGGCGTGATGCTCGAGATCACCGGGGGCGCCTCCGCGACAGCGCTCGCGTACATCTTCCCCGCCGCATGCTACCTGAAACTGTCGGACCCCGCCGTACCGTGGTATTCGCGCACGAAGCTTCCGGCGATCGTGTGCGCGGCGTTCGGAGTGGTCGTGATGTCGATCAGCTTGTTCTTGGCGACGGGGAAGCTGTGGACGCCTGAAGGGGAGGCAAGGATGTGCATGTGAGGTGACCTGGTGGTCTCATGTGCGATGTGGATGGATTGTTACCCTACCATATTTATGTTCATACATTTTTTCTCTTGTTATTGGATGGGTGTCGTGTGGTTGTTGTCCTCGCCATTGTGAAGAGACACATCCACATCCTTCTCCCGCTTCTTTTTGTCTATCGAACAACCCAATAGGACATTACATTGCGCTAGATACACATACATTGTACCACCATCTAATGACAAAACCACATACCGTGCTCCGATCCCGACCTACCCACCTGCCCATCAAGCACCCAAAACAGCCTCCTTCAGCCCGGGTATATCCTCCAACACCTCCACCCTCACACCCTTCGCCAAGCTCTCGGAGCCCAAGAGCGGCGACACGGACAGGTCTGTCCATTTCGACCACAACCGCTCGACGCGCGTGGCGGGAAGGTCGGCGGCGGGGCAGTCGACCGGGTCGAACGCGAGAAGGTATATCGCGTCGTACCCACCAGCTGATCATACGAGCAATACGAGCATGAGTATGAGAAGATGACACAGGGTTGAGATGGGATGGAATATAGACCGATCAGATAGATTGAAAGAAGGGGGAGAGGGGTGTGTGCTTACCACCGGGGACACCACCTCCGATGACACCTGCGGTGGAGATACATGCGTCCAAAAGCTGTGTTTGCTCTGGAGGTTCGATAGGCACGCCGGAGAGGGTGCCCATCTCGCACATGTGTGTTCGGATGGCCTAGATAGAAAGATACATATCAGTATTTAGTTCAACTGAGCTGGGATTGCTGAGGAGGGAGATTGTGCTTACTTGTGCGGATTTGCGCACGTCGACGAACGTTTCTACCATGATGCGTGATTGTTCAGGGAATCCTGGGTATGCGAGCCACTGCATAGAGTATCGGATGTTAAATTTCCTCGGGGAGCAGAAAACGCAAGACTCACTTGTACAGGCTGAATCGTAGAGAGGTACTTGACCGTATTCTTGTATTCTTCAGGGTATTGCGCCGCAAGTGCAGATAGCTTGAGCAATTTCTGGCTCAGAGCTTGGTTATGACTATCCAGGGTGTCCCACAGTGTCTTCGCTATTGCCACATATGAGTGACAAACGACAGAGTAACGATCAAGGAGAAGTACAGACCTGCTTCAGCGTTATCTTTCCGCCACTTCAGGACCTTCCCGACGAGGGATGGGGTATCACTTCCAGCATCTACATCGGCCAGCATCAAGCGGACCTGTGGTGGAAGTTGGAACGGTTCGGCCTTGTGATTCCACCTTACATTCGACGGCGACAAGATGGCGTTCAACGACCCTGCAGCCTGCAAACAATCAGTCTGATATAATACGGATCTTAAGACGAATGATCACTTACAACAGTATCGCTCATGAGCCCTTGAATGACTTCAGGGTTGAACCGAGTGTACAGCTGACTGCCGAACGCAGCGGCGGACACATCGAAACCGCTGCCGACTTTCCCTTGCGCGAGGCAATGCACGTATTGCGCGAGGTTGTGCGCAAATTTGCGGCCTTCGCTAGGAGTTTCGGAAGTGAACGAATCGGCCGGGATGACATTGAGGTGGAGGAGGAGGGCGGAGACGAGGGAAGTGATCAGTGCCGCCGATGACCCCAAGCCCGTCTTGTGCACCTGTGAAATCGGTACGCCGGTGGGCAGGAACGGTGGGAGCTTCGTGAGCGAGTCCAACGTCGGCGGGAGGTTGCGGGAAGATAGCTATTACGTAGAATTGAGCGCGGTTGGCTGACGGGGGCGGCGGAGATACCATACCTGAGCTCTCTGCGAGTAGAAGTCGTTATCACCGAGGATGGTGATGTCGAGGTTATTAGAGAGGGTGTGCTGCAGAGATGTGGCGCCTTTTACTTCTAAAGCCAAGGCCAACGTGCGATCGAGGGCGAGGTGAACAAACTTGTTCTTCGCACCACTCGAAGCGACTATTCAGACTAGACCAGCTGCGATACTGATTACTATAACTCACGAGGGATCGTGCTGGTCGACACGGACGGCGCTGTCGCTGACGGCGAGGTCGTACACCCAGGATGCACTCACAAACTGAGGTGATCGAACGCTGATCTGAATCGGGCGAACTGGTACGCCATGGCCCGATGCGCCGGGCTGGACGACGGCGTAAAAGCGGGAGCTGGTGGAGACGACCACGCCTGAATACGCGGGGTCGAGGACCAGATATCCGCCCGCCATGAGCACCTTGCCCGGCGACGAGACGACGGTCGATGCAGCCATCTTCGTGAATGAATGAGGGAGAGATGAAGGAAAGAAAGCAAACCCGCGATTTTGGGCAGATTGACTGACTGCCCGAAACGGCGACTGCTGACTCAGCAGAACGCCCGCTTCAAAGTCAGACGATGCATCCTCATTGCAGGCTAAGACCGCTTTCCAGATGGGACGATGTGTGTAATTACCTCAGATCGTATCCTATGGGCCGTCAGGACATCTCTTCATTGACAAACGGTCGCAGATCACTACAAAGAATTTAATGAACTCACGCTACAACCCTATCGACCTCCCCGAGCGAACCAGCTCTTCTGTTGTGCACAGGTTGCATTCGCACACCCTGGGCACCGCAGACCCATCTGAAGACTCGAAGGCCCAATCGCGCCTGAACTGTAATCCTTCAGATGCGTCGCTGCCAAGTCAGCCAACGCCCGAATGAACACCGGAGAGTCGTTCAGAGACTCCGCTCGCTGAACCTCCATACCGTGCTGTGCGCCACAAAATCGAGACCGTCAGTCTAGCTGCCACACCAAACGAACAATGAATGGTCTGACCTCTCGCGCCTCCTTGACATATTCCAAATCCAACTCGTACAATGTCTCGATATGGTCGCTCGTGAACGCGATGGGCACGAGGACGACCTTCTTCCGACCCAACCGCGCCAGTCCTTTCAGCGCTTCACCCGTCTGCATACCCATCCACGCAGACGGCCCAACCTGCGACTGCCACACCAGCCGATAAGGGTTCGAGTGTTTCAGTCGGTCCATCACAGCGGCGACACTCGCCGAGACTTCCAAGATGTACGGGTCTCCTCGGTTCACCACTGACATGGGCAGGGAATGCGCAGAGAACATGAGCACAACGTCCGACCGTGTTGCCTCATCGAACTTGGCTAATGCGCGCTCAATGTTCTGCGCAACAGCCTAGTAGGAGGTTCGTTTTCAGTCAGGATACCGTGCCAGAAGAACCCGACCCTGGCGAGAAACTTGCCTCAACAAAGCCAGGGTGCGTACCCCATCTGTCAATGACACTCCACTCCACCCCCTCGCCAATTCCCCCCGCTTTGCCCTTCCTCCACAGTTCGTTCAGACTACTGCCAGTCGTGCTGCAGCTGTACTGGGGGTACTGCGTGAACGCGACAGCCCTCTTCACGCCGTCCCTCTTCATCTCTGCCGCAGTCTCGTCCGTCAGGGGTTTCGCATACCGGAACGCGACGTACGCTTTGTGCGGTGCGGTAGCTGGGTGGAGCTCGTCGAGCAGGGCAGCCATGCGGTCGCCCTGAAGACGGGTGTACCGCAGAATGGGGGAGCCTCCTCCTATGTCTGCGTACTGCTGCTCTATTTGTGGAGTGCGTCGCCGAGCGATCCAAGGGGCAATGAGGGACTGGAAGGGTAGGGGAATGAGGTCGCCATCCATGAACAGGTTCTTTAGAAAGTCGTGGGTTTCTGGTACCTAGAGTTCCGCGGGTCACTACTGTTACCCCCTCAGCAGTAATTGTGTTGGACGTACTGTAGACGGTCCTCCCATGTTAAGCATGACAATGGCTACCCTCGATACATGGTTAGGATGACTCCTGAGGCTATTCGGATACCAACATACCTGTAGGGCTAGTCAAACAGAGTCAGGACCACTACATCTGAGAACTGAACCACGTCACTCACCTTTTTCCGGCTGGAGGTGCATTGTTCAAAGTCGCAAGACCCCTTCCGCGGGTCACGGAGCGTGCCACCGTCCTCGCCTGCTGCAGTGCGTGCATTATCGCTCAGGTGTTCGTTAGCGAGTCCAACGTTGAAGACGACGATGAAGGTAGAGGATGAGAATAAATACGGGTGAGTGAGAGCAGATCGTGGTCCAATGAATGAGGGAGCATGACGAAGGAAACCCCGTGCGAGTTTGTAACACGCTCTCCGGTCACTTGCAGCTTTAGCGATTCCGTTCTCTGCTCTCTTCACTCTCCTTCCTCCAACCATCTTCTCATGCTCAACGTTCGCATGCATACACGGTTCACATCATATCTGATATTTCACGAATGCGCTCGCTATACCGCCTACATTGACCGCTCCTTGGTGTCGGGTTCCTGCGGCGGCAGTCCTGACAGACTGATAGACGACGACCCTTTGCGCCATAGCATTCCCAGGAAAGCGAGCGTGATATCATCGTTCCTGGTGTACTCAGATACGTAGGGAACGGAGGGAGAAATGACGAAGCGTACAATGGAAATGGGAGGGGCAGGACGTGCACGTAGACATCGGTCACAGAAGGGTCTGGGGCTATTTGTTGGTGCGAGTTGAGATAACAATTCGTTTGCTGAACCGACCTTGGCAGAAGGCTCGTAGGCTCAAGACAAAGGCTCCATGATACGCGTTAGTGACGCTGCATGTACAGTACGTTTGGTATATATGGAACACTGTCCATCTGGTACGCAATAAAGACCATTTCGCAACGAATATAAAGAGGCGGTCGGCCGCAAGGATACAAAAACGCAAGGCGTAACGATTGGATTGATGTATACAACTGACTAAAAAGGGCCTGAGGTAGTTGATCAACGACTGTAGCTAAAATACAATGGGCATATACACGACAAGGTTGACAGATCTCAAGCTCTCAGAACTCAGACGAAAAATCAGAGCAGAGCAGAAAGTGTATGATGGAGCATGATGATACGAGACAGAAAGCAGAGCAAAGGAAGGAAAGGCAAGCCGCAAGAGAGTGCGCGTACCGTCGTCTCAAATCTCAAGAGGAAGGGGGAGCGTGATCTAAGAAAAGCCTACAAGAACGGTGAAGTGTTGTTGTTGTCAGAGTCAGTCCGTGAATTCCCTCTTTTCTTATCTTTCTTTGACGGTTCAGGTAGCTCAACGGCCCGTTGGCATACAGGACATCGGCCAGACACGTCAATCAGCCAAGGATCCAAGCAAGTTTTCTATATAAGACAGTCAGATTTCTGTGGATAGCGAGGTCGAGACCTAGAGGACGTACGTGGAAGACATGCCCGCAAGCAAGCAACCTCAACGGCTGTGCGCCCTCACCAGCATCCTCAAGCTGCAGTCTTTCTCGATCCTCCCTCGTGATCTCATCCACCTGCACCTCCTCCACTGTCGCATCATCCCTACTCACCTCAGCCTCCTTCGTGACAGGGCTCTCAGCTTCCTGTGTCTCAGGATCCACCACCGCGCCCTCCACTTTCTTCGGTTCCTCAAAGTCCATCAGGCAGATCGCACATGCCGCCCGGTTCCCTTCGAGCCTCACGAACGGGTACTCCCCCGCCTCCCAGTGGTCTTCCCATGTCTTCTCCTGATCAACTCCGCCCTTGCCTTTCGAATCGCCTTTTCGCTTACTCGTGCCCTTCTCATCCTTGGACTTTCCTTTATCTTTTCTCCGGAGGAACGCAAACCTCTTACGTCTTGGTGCACTGGCCGAGATGGTAGGGGATTTGGGTGGATAGGTGTACGCAGATTGGGGAACTGTGATGGGGGAACCTTTGGGTGCGACATTGAACTCTGAGTCTTCCGGTGGCGCGGGGATGTAAAGTACGAGCGGGATCTGATCGACCACAGACTTTGGTAGCTTGCCGATCTCGGGCTTGATGTAAAACGGGTTTTGCAATGGGTGACGACCGAGGCAAAGGAGGACAAGACTCCAAGCGACCTATAGTGGGTACAAGAAGATCAGCAGAGTGGACTACAAGGCGAAATGACATGAACGCACGTAGATGATCGGACCTAAAATGAAAACTAGTAGACCAAGTAGGAAGATCTCCAAGATCATGAGGTACAGGATACAGATGATACCGAACGTGAGCCACCATAGATGTGGAGATGTGAGTCTGCAGGTCTTCACAGAGGTATACTCGAGGATGTGTGCCGTCAAGAACCACGACAAGGAAATGAGCGACGTAAACAACGAGAGGCTATGACATTAACAAGGATTTCAATATTGTTTCTTTTACATGATATTCATCGATGCGTACCGGGAATACAAAAGCGAATGAGGTAGTACGATGTTATTCGTGCTTCGTCCACTTGGAGTCGGACTTGCCACATTTGGCGAAACGTATGGGCTGCGAGGCGTTGTCCTGGCATACGTTGTGTTGTTGGGTGACCCTCCAAATATATTTGTGCGGCCGGCCTCCATGTTATCGAGCGCGTCGCGTTGCCTCTGCTCTGCACTATAATCGAGTACAATTGACAGTAAGCCCAAGTTAGGGTCACAATATAATACGTCGACTTACGCCAAGCGAGTAGCACGATCCCGTTTGAACCCCCACCATGAAAGTATTGCCCCGAGACCCACACGGACAAGCCATATTGAATCCCAAGCACCAAGTGGTCTTTCACACGCATTCCACTCGCTCGTTCCGGGCACAGTAGGACTTTCATGGTGCGCAGAGAATGCTAACAGAGTGGTGATGACCACAAACTATCACGATGACACGATTATTGAACGTTCATTCCATCTAAGATATCAAAGATACACACCTGGACCATCGCAAACGATAGACTCCATACGAGGCTCACCATCTCCTTCCTAGCCGGTGCATTCGGTCCCTGGTATCCCAAGAAGGTCAGAATGGAACCCGCAACACCATGGCGCACAGGTCCCTGCCGCTGAGGCCGCGGTCTTGGGGTATGTTGATTCACCGGCGGACTTCGTGGTGTCTGCGGGCTCCCTTGCAGGTCCGCCGCCAACTGGCTCAGTCTCGGGCTATCTCTGTCCTCAGCCGCAAAGAGCGATGAGAGCGTCGGTTGGGCAGCATGCCCTTCCGAGCGGCGCTGCGTATACCCACCTGCAGCGGGACGGTAGGTGCGAGACGGGCGTGTGATGGCGGGCTCCGTATCTGGGATATCTCCCGTGGATCGTACCCTCCGCAAGATGGCATAGTCGTCTTCCGAGGGGTGGAAAGATACGTTGTGAGGTTCCATTTTCGTCGCGTCACGGAGCAGAGAGAGAGACCGCCAGGTAGCTGCGAGGCGGCGTCCCCAAGGACTCTATATAGGAATCGATGGTGTATAGGAGCGCACGCGAGCGTCACCGTGCAAGCTGCTAGTCGCCACAGTCACGTCCGTTTTGTTTTCAAGGAGATCGCGACCAGGAAGACAACGAAGCTAGATGCTTTTGTGATGGAGGGACAGAGGGAGACAGCACAGCATGTTTGAAGAATGAAATTGGGAGAAAGGACCTACTGCGAACAGCCTTTGACACATGTCTGTCCGTTCTGAGCATATTCCTTCGCACATGTCCTACGCGTCCCTTCGCTTAGATAGCCGCCAGCCCCTACGATTCCACTCGGAATCCTGCAGGACCTGCTCGCAATAACTAGCACCGATTCATGTGCAAGTGGCAAAAATATAGTATACATACGACGAACAACACGAGAAATAAAAAGGAATAGGTTAAACACACAGCTTGCAGTACGACTGACATAGGGGACAAAAGAAAACAACATCACTCCATACTCGTCAGCAGGTCACAGTATTCGAGTGATCACCCCAAGACCCTGTAGACAATCGTTTGAGCTGATCACCCAACAACAGAAAACACAAGCCTACCTTCGTCTTGCCCTCTCTGAACAACAATTTCATGCCCTCCTTGATGTACTCAGGGTGCGAGATGAACTCGAACGTCACCGTGGCCCGGTCACCAGTGCGCAATACGCCCTGCGGATGGTCCATGCCTATGATTCGGACCGTTTGTCGAATAGCCTGACAAAGGTCGCATCAGCGCGCCGTCCGATCACGGCAGAGAGGACACGTACCCCACAATGCAGCATAGCCTAGCGGAGGTATGGCGTCAGCTTGGAGAGCACATCGAGAAGTAAGCGACTGACTTGGTAATTTCTTTGCAAGGTTGTGTTGTGGTACAGGATCAGGACCTGACCCTCGAATTGTCTCACAGCTTGTGCCACATACTCATGAGCTTGAGCCTCAACAGGAAGGGGTAAGAACTTACCACGTGGAGGTCCTGCGTCGGTCTTGTGCACAATGACCATCCCCTTCCTCACTGCTGCTCTCCGCATTCGCTTGAGGGCAAACGAGACACACTGACCAGCCTGAGCGGAATTAACCGATGCTCTAGAAACAGTGCATGAATATCGGTAGGGCTGTAATATGTTGGTCAGAGGCACTCACCGCTTGCGCTGTATGGTCTTGATCGAAGTAGGCGTGAAGTTCCCGTTTGAGTCAGGACCAATGAGGATGGAGTCACCCGCCTTGACGTGTCCGGCGTTGAGAATGCCGTCCACCACCGTTCCTACGTATGGGACTGACCACACCTCCGTCACACAGTACTGGACTGGCGTATGAGTTAATGAGAGAGAATGCAGGATGATGATAACGTACCTCTAATGGCTGGTCAGCGATGAATTTCTCGGTATCGCCTTCGCTAGAAGGTAGCAAATTCAGGAATGTCCGTAACTGCGAGCAGAAAGTATCGGCACAGGGCCTCTTGCCATTATAAATGACATGACTCACATAATCTAAACCCTCGCCCGTGACGTTAGATAACTGGATGACAGGGCATAACCTATGTACGTAGGAGTCAGGATTATTGCTCTTTTATACTATCATCTTTCTTACCGCTCCTTCGCAAACACTTGAGAGACCTCAACTGCAGTCTCCATCGACTTGACGAACACTGGAGTTTTCCTGTACGACAACACATGAGTAATGGGTATCACGGAGCGAAGGTGATACATACCGGCATCCTGGGCTCTTGAGAATTCTCGTAACTTGTTTAATTGTCTCGGCCAACACGTTAGCAGGGGTCATATCAATCTGAGGGTGCGATAAGCAACATCCGGGGTAACCACGACGTAAAGTGCACACCTTGGTGATGCAGACAACCACGGGAACGCTCAAGGCTAGCGCAATAGCTAGATGTTCTTTCGACATGCCAATCAAGCCTGCATTGCCTCCCACAATGAGGATAACACACGATGGAGATCCAGAGGTGAGACCGTACAACGTCGTCTTCAAATATCGCTCATGTCCAGCCAGATCTAAGAAGAACAATCTCGTTCTCGTTGACAACGAGGCAGCAAGAGGGGTATGAGCTTACCGATGAAAGAGATTATCTTCGACGCTTGTACTGAGATGTCCTCCCAGCTCATCTTCTCGCGGCGGATCACATCTGGATCGTTTGAATGCGACGTTGGCGGTAGTATAGGTGCTCCTGAGGGGCCGAAGCCGAGGATCTGAATCGTAGCGATGAGATATAAATTTGAAGGTGATTCGGTATATCTTATATACCTCCATGCCCACGCTGGATGTGCGTCCGCTCTCGACTTCGTGTTTGTGTCTAAACAAGCTCACTCGCGCGCGCCCTCGTCCGTCATCCAGTGCACCTGGATAGTGACTAGTTCAGCCCGTGTCCAGTGATGTACCAAGTAACCTACCTCTCGTCAGCACTCCAAGCGTCGTTGACTTTCCACTGTCCACATTGCCCACAACAGCGCAGCGTACCTCGGGAGTCAACGCGACGCTCGGCGGAGGTAGTCGAAGTAGCAACGTTATCCGAGGGGCTGTTATTCTGTCTTCAAACAGCACGGTGGTCTTTTGATGACGTGAATACGAGACTTTGTCATATCCTAGGACATAGACTCACCTTGCCACCGACTTCCTCCACGATCTCAGTGATCTTCTCGTGAAGGGTGTCAAGCTCCTCTACTGTCCGTTGTACACCACCAGTGTCTTCGACTGTTATAGCCTCTCCGGAGAACAGTTTCAGGTGCTGTGGACGAGCACCTACCCGGAATAGGTGTTCTCCCCGTCTGGATGTCAATATTGAAGCTATCATGTCTCGTGCACGATTATGATCCTCCTCCATGCCAGATAATAGCAAGCTCTGCGACGTAGCATTAGAGCCTGTTCGATACAAATATGGAGACCAACATACCTGTATCTCCTCCTCGTTCCTTCTCAGCTCTTCGTCTGCATCCATAGCATCCTCTGTACCGGTAGGCACCGACTCAACCGGGGTCTTCTCAACGTTCTCGTTCGGCACTTTCTTGTCTCTGTCGGGAGTAGCATGTTCGGATATCCGCTTTCCGACTGCCTTCTCGGTAGCATGGCGTTTGACGGTCTTGGTGTCCTTCGCCTTGTCCCGCTCGAGGGCTGCATGACCGGCTGTCCGCTGTTTGAGGACCTCGCGGTTGTGTATCTCGTCGATCTCGGTTTGGAATTTGTGTAAGCTGGTCATAATGACTATGGTTCACCAGTGCATTACGCTGTGTGTAATGCGGGGAGATGGGCTTGTATCACAGCACTCTGGGATACTGATTACTGTTAAATATACTGGACTGCTGTCAAGAAACGAGTCAGACTGTGTTAGAGTCATTCAGAGTTATGGTTGTGCACCTTTAACGAATGTGACTCGTTACGTCGGCGGAAGAGCATTCACTGCAGATCGCTCGAAATTTCGTAGACCTGAATACAGTCGACAATCTCATAATATGGTGATGATGCATAAATCTGATATTAGAATAATGCATGACACATAATGCACAGGCCTGAGACCCCAATATGCATTACGGCGGGGAGGGGGAAATTCCATACCAAAGCGATGGGTGGTACAAATAGACCCCTCAATACCTAAAACGATCACTTCTGTATACTTGAAAGTTGGAAGGGTGTTGTAGTCTTTTCAGAGTTGTGCTCTCGATATTAATCTAGCCGAAGAGTGGGCGCCAAAGGCCACTTTATGCAGTGGCCAAATCGGGACAACGGCCATCGACACGAACACGCGCGACGCGTTCGACGTTGTTCAACATCTTGGTCTTGTATTTTGCATTATAGCAACCGTCAAGACGTCAAGAACTACAATGCTTTGTATTCTCGTATAAAACCTGTCTCATTGTACGCCGCATTCTCTTGACTCACCTCGTACACCTCGCCACAACTGACCATACGCAACCATGTTTCCTTTCAACGCAGTTAGCGGCAGACCCAAACCACCCGAGACCCCCAGCATTATTATGGAAACCAGCACAGTTCACGATCCTATGTCAACTACGGCAGACTTCGCGTCATCTATCAAGACCCTGATGGGTACAATCGTCGGACTCATGGACGACTCACAGAAAGACCGCGTCCTCAGCACTCCAGACTCGTTCCTATCTTTCTCGACCTTCCACCCCTTGACCGCATCTGGTCGGCAAGCGGATGGACGTCAAAAACTGTCTGCGAAAACTCAACTGGACAACGCCAAGCGCATCGTCATTGAGACCCTCGCTACTGGAGAGACGTTTTGGCGTTGGGTGCCTCGCGCACGGGGAGTGAGGAATGCGAGTGAAGAGGGAAAGTTTCCCAGAAAGGTGTCAGTGTGCGGGTGAGTACTCACAAGAGTTCATCGTCGGTCCATCGTATGACATGAAATTATAGGCAAGAGGTCATGATGGGGCAGGAGCAATGGGACATCTACAAACTGGACCCGTTGTACGACTGCTACGTTCCTCAAGATGGGACACAGACCACCATCACACCAAACAAGGGGAAAGAGAAGGGACCGCCAGGACCAGCGTCGGAAGCCAGCTCTTCCTCCGGCTTCTCTAAGAGGAGCTTCTCTGTATCTGACACCGATGACTCGATGCATAAAACTAAGCAACGACGCGCCTACGTCGAAACCGACGACGAAGAGGAAGAAGAGGAGGTCTCCGAGATCGTGGAGGAAATGCCGGCTGGCCCGTCTCTATACGACAAGAAGAGGCAGCGTTGGTGGGAGGTCGAGCAGAGTAGGAAGGAACGACGGGAGAAACTCGCGGCGAGGTCCGCCAGGCAGCCGACGGTCGACATCGCGGAGGAGCTGATCGACCTCACCATGGACGACGCAGATGACGTTCCGGTTGCTTCGTCATCGAAACGCGCGATGGATGAGGACGATGGGCGGATACCGAAGAGAAAGAAAGTACGCCCGACTTTCTCGGAACAGACCAATGACATACCGTTCAAGACGCGTCCTGCTCGGAAGAAGGTGTCTCGTGTGTCTATTCTCGAGAAGCGAGAGCAGGAGGCTAGGGAAGCGCGAGATGCTGCGTTCCTGGAGGAACTTTTCACGGAGGCGGCGGAGCAGCGTAGTCGCGAAATGCCTCGCGCACGGAGTTACTCACATCGTGAGTCTACACTTCATTTCTCAGGCCAGTTTCGCTTAATGTCCACTAGATTCGCACTCCAACGGAGCGTCTAGTTCCCAACAGAATGCACGACATCCACCTCCTAGTCAGAGCGAAGAACCCGAGATGGAAGACCCCATCCCATTGGAAGAGAAAATCAAGCGCATGCGGGAGATCAACGAGCGAGAATCCGCACAGCGACCTCGCGCGCCACCCGTTGATCCTCGCTCCCAGGCCGAGGCCGAAGCACGCGAAAGGGAGGCTCGCAAAGCGAAGGAGGCAGAACAGGCGCGTGCGAGATCCGAGAAGGCGAAACGGCGTATGCAGCAAGAGCATCCCAGCTGGGCGTACGGGCTGTGGACGCAGAAGCGTGCGTTGGAGTGCTATCGGTCCCTGTCCGAGAACTTCGACGTGAGGAAGTTCTCTGCGGAGGAGCCGATCGTGTTTGAGGAGATTCCTTGGCCTGTTCTCCATAAGCCTGGCACGTACGCGCATTCGGACGTGGACTGGTCTTCGGTCGAGGCGTTCTTCAAGGAGTCGGAGTATCATATGCGATCTCAGGATTACAAGACGTTCCTGCAGACGAGTCAGCGGAGGTTCCACCCGGATAGGTGGTCCGCACGGCGCGTGTATAGTGGTGTGCAGCAGAAGGAAAGAGATGAGCTGGAGTTGGCGTCGGGTACTGTCTCAAAGGCCATAGGATGTCTTTGGGAGGACTTCAAGAAGCAACGGGCTTGATCATGGAACATGATACGATACACACGCATCACCATACTACCCAGACAGGATTTTTCCAATGTAGCATAGACCGATTTCTCGCATCCACAGTGCTGCCTTAGGCGCCTGTTATACCAAAGAACCCATTCTGCGACTCTTTTCTGTACTTGTAACACACATAATTCTAACCATCATCTCATCTTGCCAATAACAATGGACGATACGTCTGCAACGATCCACCCTCCATATTATATTCTGGTGTCGCACACACTACAACTAAACAGCTTAATCCCGCCGCCGCCGACATCCTTCAGCCACCCCATCATTGAATACCACTACGCCGACGACTCACCACACAACCTGCTCCCACGATCCGAAGGCGAGCTCGTCCTGGTACTAGATCACAGCCCTACAGACGGCGCCGACTTCTCGGCGAGGAGCTTGACGAGGGAGATGGCTGTGACCGGTCTCAAGGTCTCAGAAGCACCCGGGGCGGGCGTT
The DNA here is from genome assembly GCA_004802725.1 of Antrodiella citrinella. Classification (NCBI taxonomy): domain Eukaryota; kingdom Fungi; phylum Basidiomycota; class Agaricomycetes; order Polyporales; family Steccherinaceae; genus Antrodiella; species Antrodiella citrinella. Next base: position 28,980 of record SGPM01000037.1, read on the forward strand.
GTGGACGATGGGGTGAAGGATCATAATATGTATGTCTTGGAGACGACGGTGCTTTCGGAAGAACCGTGAGTGGAATTGTGCTTCTTGATGTTCTTGGTGGCTGATTTGTGGTCAAGGTTGGAGGAAGAGTGTCAGGGTCCTCAGAATATTCTTGCTCGGTTCAAACAAAGGTGCGTATCCTCTTTCGCTCCTTGATAGCATGTATTCACGACGTACGCTTGTACAGAAATACTGTTCTGAGACGCGTTCTTGACTATCCGCAAGAATCGGGGGCAGTGAAGCAATGTGAGCCTGCTACAGGACCCAGTTCGAACAACGCTTCTTTCGCGGAACGACTGGCATGAGCATGACATACGCATCTTCAGCCGCGGAATGTATGTGTGGCCCGTGCTCAAGTGGATTCCGACAGTGCGTACCTATGTAATTCTCTTCCTGTAACAATCAATGAAGAGGGTATACACAGAATCCTATGACCCACACAAGATGCTACCGATTCTTCCGAACATCCAATTTAACGTCGTCAGGTGTCGTCTTCTTCATGAAGGGACGCCTCGGTTAGTTATACACAAGGTCAATCCTGCAACAGAAGAATTGCCGCAGTAATCACTGTACCGATGAACATCCACATGTTTCGCCACTATTGTTCCGTTGCTATAACCTGCAATGAATAGAGCCACGACTACTCTACCCCCCACTTAGCAACTACCGTGCTTCCAAAATGCGTTCTGCGGCTTTTGTCACTGTCCTTGCTTGCATCGTCGTGAAGGTGACTGCGCAGGCTGTCACTTACAGCCAGTGTGGCGGCATTGGGTGGTAAGCAACCCCCACCTGATACTAACCTCCCGTTGATCTAATTGACATCATATCTTCTCCAGGGCTGGCAGCACGGCTTGCGTTGCAGGTGCAGTCTGTACTGTGCTGAACCCCTGTACGTCTGTGATTGTTTCGGTGATCGCACTCAGCTGCTAAATGTGCCCTACCGTCTAGATTACTCTCAATGTCTTCCCGGTGCAGCACCTCCAGCGACACCGACACCGACACTGAGTCCTCCTTCCATCCCTGTGCCACCTATCACTTCTGACCCCAGCACTGCACCGTCTTCCACGCCCACTGTCTCTGCACCAGCACCAACTGGTACGCAGATCCGTGCCGACCAGGACCCCGTCTACCATCTTTACCTACAAAGTTTAGGTACGTGCTGTCACTATTATTTGTCTTATGATTCTCACGAGTGATGCTTGTCCAGCAGATGGTAAACCCATGCTAGGACCAGAGACCTCTTCCGGCTCCTTCACCATCGGCGACACCATCACACTGAACAACGCCGACGGGTCCACACTCTTCCTGAACGAAGACGAAGGCGCTTCTACGTCGTATAAATCCTTGACCCTCGACACCACAGCCTCCACGACGGATTGGGGTCTGGAGGGCGATACGATCATCACCACCGCCCCGAGACAATTGAACTTCTTGGTGTGCGAATCGAGCACGACGGGGTATTATGATTTGTATTTGCAGGAGGGCAACGACGTGCCGGCTGGGGCGACGTGCACTGACGATATCTCGTTGCATCTGCCTTGCTTGTGCTGATTGTTTATGTATTAGATTATGTACATGACATCGTGTTACCGTTGCTTGTCAATACTTGGCTGTGGGAAGCAATAAAATAGCCTGAGATCCTTTCGAAACTACTCGTTGCTTACTTTATCTAGGAAATTTGAGTGCCAGTCTGCCCTAGGCTCCATACTGGAGAAGTTTAACGGGCCTCCTTCGGACTCCTACGCATGTAATTTTAATGGGAGTGTCTGACCGTGTAGGACCACATTCTTTCCGGATAATTTCCCATACAGGGTCATACTCCGTACACGAATGGCTGCGAGTCGCGACGTCGACGACAGCACTGTCAGTGACAGTGTCAGCAGGCAGTGAACCGTTGAGGCATCACGTGCTGGGAATGTAATGAGCCGAGAGGTGCCGAGACTAAGCCACTCCCCTCATCAGCCTCTTGCCTGGAATATTTACACTGCTGCTGCTAGTCTGTTGGGTCCGCCGCTCACGAACGACACTGCTATTTCCAAGCCCATAGACAATGGTGTCACGGTCTCCATCGGATGCATAGAAGCCTGGCAGGCAGCACACGCTCGGCTCGACGCAGGATGGGCATTCTTAGTCTGTATATGCACACTCACGCAAGGTCTATGACAGGCAGGATCGACGAGTAACAGACCTACGCCATGGTGACGACCAATCTGCAGAAGTTACTGGGCATGGAAGGGTGGATCGGTGAAGAAGGGGACCTCGTGGTATACGATGGCGGCACTTCGAGAGCAAAGTGATTGCAATCGCGTCACCGAGGAGAGGGGTTGTTGAGTTGCTCTGAAGGGACCTTTCATAAATGTTGTTCTCCGTGGCCAAGTATCTATCACATCACGTACGGACATTCCTCTTACTTTCGCGACACGTTCAACTATTATTGATTTCCGATTTCCTGCCATCTGCTCACCGGAAGATGAAAAATGGTCGTCCCAAAAAGGCAAGTATGTAAGTTCGCTGAACTTTGTCAGGTTCGGTCCAGCTGTCGCCCGAGGTGTCAATATGACCTAGCTCAGGGTGAACGATCTCTCATGTTCTTCGACTACTCGCCTTCCTTCTAACTTTCATCTGCCCCGCTATCATGGCACATACCCCTCACGACAGAATCTCTCACTTGCTTTCGCACGCCTACGACGATCTGGACAGTTTCAGTCGCGCTTCCTCGGACAGCAACGCCCTCGACCTATCGAAGATTCTGGAGTGGTTAGACGAGGCCAGACAAGTCATCGATGGATACGACGATTATGTTGCCGAACATTCCTCTCCCCACCCGACCATCGTAGACGAGATGCTCGCGCAGGGAGACCAGCGTGACTGGGACAAGGTCTTTCGGGAGGGGAGGATTAAGCACAAATTGATTCCGGAGATGAGTGCGGGAGGATACGAGGCAGTTGTCCTGCAGCAACTTGCCAAGATCTCCAAAGTATGTATGCTGCATATACGCCTCTTGGGGTTGCTGAGGATGTCTTCAGGCCAAGACTATCCTCGAAATTGGCATGTTCACTGGCACGACTACCGTCTCCCTTGCTCTCCTGCCCACTGTGGACAAAGTCGTAACGCTCGATATCGAGCCCTACCTACGAGAGATCAACACGCCCTACTTCCAGCAGGCAGGTGTGGCGCACAAGATCGACATCCGGATCGACGACGCTTTGTCAAGCCTGACCAACCTTCATAAGGAGGGAGCCTCTTTTGACATGGTGAGAGGGTCGCGCTGCCCATTTGAATCCGAATTGATCGCAATTTCCAGATCTTCATAGATGCGCATAAGCCCTCGTACATCAAGTATTTTGACAGCATCATGGCATCGCCACACCTCCTTGCTAAAGGTGGACTCATAGCTGTGGACAACACTGTGTTCGCAGGGGGACCGTGGGTACCAAATCCTCCCGTCAGTTTGGCCAAGGATATTCACAAGTTCAACGAATATGTCAAGTACGTCGCTCTTTTCTTCTATTTCGCAGAACGGCTGAAATCTCAATGATCCGTGGTAGAAATTACCCAGATGTAGAAGTTGTGATGCTGCCTATCGAAGACGGTATTAGCTTGATTCGCAGGAAAGATGAATGAGGGAAGTGTACTGGGAACCAGATATATGCACGATGAACGGACTCGGAAGAAATCAGAGACTTCTTTGGTTTACAAGAGTATTGTGAATGCAAACCCCTGTAGCCTTTAGGGTGGCAGAATGTGGCGGGCCTCCTATATGATGTGCCAGTTTCTTGTTCTCCGTCATGTCTTTCCGTACGCCAGACATCCGAATCAACGTCAACGAGTCTGTCACTGTGTGGCGGCGGATTGAGTAGGCTAGTTTGTTGATATCCAGTGATAGGACGGACTGGTTCGGCTTTCGGAATGTTCGAGTCGCTACACCTGCCCAAGCCGCCGGGTGATTGCAGTCTCACGATTTCTTATAGAATGCTAGAGCGGTCCAACCAAATTGTCCACGAACCCAGTACTGCTCGAAGCAATGATCCCAGCGCACCAAGCCTGTCAGGACCTATCATCATCCGAATATATATGCCTAGCGCGGTACGCGTGCGACGTTGATTGCTGAGATACGAGCCTCTTGACCACTGGGCAGATTACGAACTGTGCTTCTTCTACAGTCAACGATTCTTCCCCATGGAGCGGAACAGCAGTCGACTTGGTCGCTCCTACCACTGCTTCTAGTAATATCGAGATGGAAATATTAATGTTGGTTTTGGTGCTGTGGTGGACAGCCGGCGTGCCCAAACATGTACATACATAGTAGCTCGCGTGTACCTCAGTCCGTACTATCATACTATGAATCAATAGTCTTTGGTTTGTGTCCGTGTCCGTGTCGAGGTGCTTCTGGCCCTCTCTCCCTCTCTCTCCTTTCACTGCGTCTCACAGGAAATTCGTGTCAGAATGCGCGCACCTACTACTCTTCAGATTGCTGCAAGTGCCTTGATAGAGGGGGTTTCCAATACGCACCGTAATATGGACAACTCTTCTGGCACTGACGCCTCCTATGTCACAAACAATCATACTTCCCCAGGGACCGTCTTGGGTGCTACTAGTACCGGCGTGGGTTTTGGCGATAGAGGCCGGTGTGTCTTGCGAAGGTTCACCGGCTCCTGCTACACCGGCGAATACGGATGACCATCGCATTCGCTGCTTGCAAGCACTGGCAATAGCTATGGTAACACGTGAGGAGCGAGGATGCCCAAGACGACCCATAAATGGCGATCTGTGGAGGTCCACTGAGCACAACGTTCATCATCGGCGGCAGCCGTAGTATCCAGGTTCAAGCCGAGCACCGGTGTGGCGTGAACCCTGCGTAACCACATCGAAACTCCAACCGCCTTGACCGTTGTGCAGCGTTGACCTTGCCGCGTCCAACTTGCCCTCTTATAAACTGTGTTACGTCGGTTTCCCTCGTAACATACCCTTCCGCTAAGTCCCATCTCCATCGTCTCCTTATATCTATCTGCTCCAATGTCTTACTTCCAGGACCACAACTCGGACATGATGGAAGTCGACGATGCATATATGGATGTTGACTGTTCATATGGCGACATGGACGCTGTGTCCATCGATGTCGTAATGCACGTCGACACTCTTCTCGTCGCCGAAATCAATGTCAAGAATCACCTGGCCTTCGATAAAGCGGACGCTCGTTCCAAGTCTAGCCGACCCTCGACGCCGTCTGATGATCAGATAAACGACTCGAACTTGAAGGTCCCGTCGAAGAGAAGGAAATCAACACATGAGCCCTCTATAGGACATGCCTCCGCTACACCGTTGTCTACCATGGACCTTGATGGAAAGCAGCGCTTGCCTGTCCCCAGAACGCCGACGAAGCTTGCGAGGTACTGGAATGTTACAACACCACGGAAGACTCCGAGAAAGAATGGAGCAATGTACGATCTCAGAGAGAGGGAGATCAGCGCAAGAAAAGTACGAGATGCTCAGTTCATGCAGGAGATGTTTACTATTGCGGCGAAAGAGCAACGCGAACGCAACATGGCCAAGGCTACTAATTTAAGCCGTAAGTTCTTGATTAGTGTCTTCTGAAAAGTCCTGCTCAAGGATCAATAGATACAACACCGTAAGGATGCAATTGAATGACGCTTTGATAGCTCAATATCAGCAAGCTACGAATTGGGATACCTTGGGCTTCAAGGACTTAGAGCTCTGATAGCTCAATATCAGCGTAGGCAGCTGATGTTGTAGGAAGATTTTCATATGATTATTCATTACAAGCGGTATGCAACATATGTAATCCATGGAAGTTCTTTGAAATTTCTATCCTCGAAGTTCGAACGACCATGTGAGTTACGATGACCATGAATGAAGCGCTATGTAGTCAGCTTGAGTGAGATCAACGGCGCTAATTCGGGCCGCTGAAGAGGACGCGCTTTGAAATGCAGGTGGAACTGCGCCGTAGTAGTCTCCACAGGCTGCTATGCCTTCTGCTTCGACCTACCAACAAGTACCCACAGCTTCAGACGATTCCGGACCACAGACTTCATTCAAAAGCAGATTAATATCGCGTCTTCCCCCTCTCAGAGTCTCATTACTGGTCACTGTTGCCCTAGCTTTTGTCGTCCTAGCCACATTTCAATCGGAACGGTGGTATCTTGCCAAGACCTCACTGGGATTAGCACCAGACGCCGCAGAACAATCACCAGCTGTAGTTTCGGACGATAAAGTACAAGAGAGCGTACCTTCGTCCTCGCAGGCTACCGCAAACAACACGGACATGTCGAACCGGGGGAAATGCAGTGTCGGATAGTGCGTAACACCATTGTATTTCTTGAGCGCGACTGACACCTCACCCGCAGCTTTGTGAACTGGTCAGACATAGCATGAACTAGTGTGTTTACTCCGGCTCACCTCCTGTTGCAGGGGAATCTATGGACGCAAGTTTCCGCCCTCACTGATTCCGACGCAAGACCTTACGTGCGAACGCCCCACCATGTCGCATCGATCTATACGCGCTGACCATGACATCGTAGGCATATTCTGTACTCATTTGCGAACATCAAGACAGACACCGGAGAAGTCATACTCTCTGACACTTGGGCCGACCAAGAGATTCACTATCCAGGCGATTCATGGAACGATGAAGGGAAGAACCTGTACGGCAACTTCAAGGCCATCTATAAGTTGAAGAAAGAGAATCGCCATCTCAAAGTCTTGCTGTCGATTGGCGGTTGGTCTTATTCGGCTTCCTTCCATCCGGTCGTCGTCAATCCAGCTCTTCGATCCAAGTTCGTGGCATCGGCCATCCGATTACTAGAGGACAACGGATTGGATGGATTGGACTTGGATTACGAATTCCCCCAGAACGACGAGCAAGCACGCGGGTATGTGGAGCTACTGAGAGAGCTCAGACGCGCACTGGATAGCCATGCCCAGAGGAAGGGCGCGAATTACAGGTTCCTGTTGACGGTCAGTACCCTTGCATTTGAAGCAAAGCCTATTTCTAAGATGGTCGACTGCAGATCGCAGCACCCTGCGGACCGGACAACTACCAGAAGCTGCACGTGCGAGAAATGGATCAGCAGCTGGATCACTGGAACATGATGGCCTACGATTTCTGTTAGTCCCTATACACTTATCGCCGTATCTGTTCTCATCCTTCGTTCCACGAACAGCTGGATCCTGGGATCCTGTTGCCAACCATCAAGCAAACATCTTCGGTGGACCTACCAGTGTCTCGCAGTGCATCAACTGGTACATCTCACAAGGCGTTGCCCGAGACAAAATCATCATGGGAGTTCCACTCTATGGTCGATCGTTCATGAACACTGATGGCCCCGGCAAACCCTTCCAGGGCATTGGCCCAGGTAGTTGGGAGCAGGGTGTCTACGACTACCGCGCGCTTCCTCTTCCTGGTCACTACATGTTCAACGACCCGCATGCCGTTGCAAGCTGGTCGTATGACTACGCGCAGAAAGAGATGGTGAGCTTTGATTCAGAGGAAGTTGGACGCTGGAAGGGCGAATACATCCGCAATGAAGGACTGGGAGGAAGTATGTTCTGGGAGCTCAGCGGGGACAAGGGAAGCCCGCGAGAAGGGATGGAGGGCGGACACGGCAAAGAGGCACAGCCCGGACGAAGCTTGGTGGCCGTGGTGAAGGAGACTATGGGTGGACTAGACCGCAGCCCGAACTGGCTGTCGTACGAAGGCAGTCAGTACGAGAACATGAGGCAAGGGATGCCCTGAAATATTGGCAATATACTACAAATGCATTGTTACGGTAATATTAGGCTATCTTCATAACATTCATAACATCCATCTTCATTCGATCGCATCTCAATTCATTCCTAACGCGACACAGGCGTCCACAACGGAGGCAAAAATCGCGAACCACAACACCTTCCATTCTTGGACAACAGGACAATAGCGACTTCTGCCGAGTAAGATGGGAACCGAATCTCCCTTTTGTACCATCTTTCCACGCAAAAGCGCTGATATAAAACAACGGTCGTCTCTTCAACGCGTCTCTGAGGTGCCTTGCGACGACCGCATAGTCTAACCCTTGTTCAGTACAAGAAGGATGTTTGCCCATCGAGATTCGAGTCGCAGCCGAGTACCATCTTGGACCCACCGAGGCGAGGCTATCCACCCTTACTCCTGGCCGCATCTGCTAAAATGCACGCTGAGACCATGCAGATTGGACGAGTGCCTTGACGAGCTTGTCCACTCTGTCAGCGCCCGGAGGGTCTGCAAGCACGCGTACTCGAAGCTGGAAGAAGTGGCGTTAGGCTTCTTTCAAATTTCAAGACGTCCAGGATCCTCAAAAATTCCCACTCAAGAACGTTTTCTGTCGTCCGCGCGCACTGCCAGCGGGCTTCTACAACATGTGTCAGAAGCGTTGAGGGTATTTTTCACCGCATTTGAATGCATTAGACCCTTGCCAGTGAAGTCCGCTCTCTCGTTTGGTATAACTTCGATTGCCCTACATTCGCCACGGAGTGATTAGATTTGACAGAGGCATGATAAAGTAACTTCCCGGCCGTGCACGCTGCGCCGTTTGAATGGGTAGCTTACCGTGGACGATGATATGCTTCCACGTTGTTCCCTCATTCTGTTGGCAGCGTGTCCAGACAGCCATCGAGATCTACAGCCACCGACGCATGTTAACGATTCAGTGCGATTTGCAGGCAGGTGAATAAGGTTCGATCGTATTGCCACCGGACGATGAGAGGAGTCACTCTCAGGCTTATCGCCGCGACAACTTGGTTTTTGGGAGGTCTCAACACGCGTGGCTAGATTTGACAGTTCGACGTTCGAAGACTTCATAGTATTTCGACACAAAACAAGCGTATAGTGTAGTAGAAACGAAAGCAACAAATTCAGCACATATTCTACAACTACAAGAATACAGGAAAACGATACGTCAGTGCTCTTCAGTGTTCGGGAATAGGTGAAGGATAATATCGAAATGTAGTACAACATCTTCGTGGGTATTGCGTCAGCGAGTCATAAAATCATCACGATCGTAAACGTGTCATCAACTCATGCAAACCGCATTCCAGGATTAGATTGCGCTCTACAGAGCTCAGAGCGATATAGCTCTCCCCTTGCCAACCTCGTTGTCAACCCGGAAAGCTGATCGGCCACGCTCAGGCTCCTCTTTCCCGTACGTATCAGGTTCGGGATCGAATGCCTTGTCAGCTCTGACATAGCTGACCACCCGCGGGCTCTTGTGGGTAAAGCCGGCGAACGCCAATGCCTTACGCATCTCCAGGATCTCGTGCCCGTGAACTTTATCTCTGAGCATTGGGTCCTTAGTAGCATCCGCAGCAGCACCGTTGGCAGGTGCGAGAGGCTGAAACAGAGATTTATCAGATCATGGCACTGCTAAATTTTCTGTGCGGCCTCCGAACTCACCTCTGGAGGTATGTCGTCGTCAAAATGACGTGTATCCTCCGGATGCTTGAGCTCAGGATGGTAAGGCGCAGTGTACCGGTGGATATTTTCCCAATCCATGCCTCGGAACCACGGATGGGCCTGAGCATTTCACAAAGACGGCTGGTCAGACCCGCCGCAATATAGAGAAAAATGTGAAGAATATACCTTGATCAAATTCGCCCCGTCCACGTTGCCCGATGTACCGCTTGGCGCAATAAATCCGCTCCGTCTCGCCTGTACGAGCATAGAGTTCGGCCTGCTTACAGACGAGGAGGCTTGAGACCCTAGCCTGTCCTCTGGTTCACAAAGCAATTGCTCCATGAGATTGACACCTTCGTGAGAGACGCGAGGCCGTGAAGGGAACCGCAGGGACTGCCGCCAATTGAGAATCTTTTGGCGGGTGACGTGCCGCTGGAGGATGCAGGAGGAAATGTCAAAAAGTAGGTAAAGATGTGGTAGCCAATGGTCAAATATTTTGGTCACTAGACGGAAGGCAAGAGACTCACCGAATTGCTGACAAATGGTGGAAATCTGTAATGGAGACCGCGAATAAGCAAGTATGCGTTGCGGTGTATGTTTTTCGTACCCGTAGAGACATTCGAACATTATGACACCTAGGCTCCACCAGTCGCATGAGTAGGTATAGCCATGGCCTCGGATGACCTCAGGGGACACTGAATATGAGAGAAAGGGGACGTCAATATTCACTATGAGTCATAGGTTAGGGGTAACTGACTGTACGAGTTGGTACCGCATCTGGGAGAAAAACATAGTACAATGAAAAGCGGAAGGCTAAGTTTTAGCGTGTCCACCCCACATCTAGATAGATTGACTACTTACACCGAATATGCAAGCTAGACGGGACACAGCAGAATGAGATGTGAATTGTGCATGCGAGGCGGGGATCCCACGCTTACCTTGCGGCTGTTCTTCTCCCTCCAAGTGAAAATCCCACCTTCACCTTCACCACCGCCCCCCATGAGTCGTTCTACTTCCTTGCGGTCAAGACGTCTTGTCCGCGTACCATCGGGAAGACCGCTGCCGTGGGTGGATTCCAGATCGATACCATGCTTGTGCAGCAGGTGAAGTCGTTGTTGTTCGTAATCTATCACGGAGAGGCGTCAGAACATGCAGACTATTGCGTGGCGTTTTCACCGACAGGATGTATCGTGGGCCCAGTGAAGATCCGTGCTGAGAGGATGAGAGTCAATTGATGGACGCCAAGGGCGCAGGTCGAATCATGGTATTTACTCACGCAAGACCAAAATCGCTCAGTTTGATATGTCCCTGTGGGTCGAATAGGAAATTCTGCGGGGCGGGAGACCAAAAGGAGGATGCATGAGAATCGGTGAGCCGTCACGCCGGTGACATGGAGAGAAAACGCACATCTGGTTTGATATCTCGATGAATGAATCCGAGCTTGTGGCAAGATTCGATAGCAAGCACCATCTAGACGACACGCCGTCNGGTGGCGATGACGACAGAAGAGAGAGAGAGAGAGAGAGAGAAGCGACACAGGCTAAGTTAGTGAAGCTTTCAGGTCGCGATGGTGATATAGGAAGCAAACCTCTGCAACATAGAACCGTGTGAAATCCTCCTCGAACACATCCCGTTCTATCAGCAGGTTCAGAAGGTCACCTCCGCCCATGAAATCCAGGACCTATCGTGATATGAAATCGAAATGAAATCAGTTCCACGTTTGCCACCAACAAGAACAGTTATGCCGACCAGGTAGAGGTGATCCCTGTCTTGGAAGCTGTAAAACATTCGAACAATCCACTCCGCGCCGTTTAGCGAGTTGACGAGAGAAGCCGACTTCAGGACGTCCCGCTCAGCACGGACGTGGCCCTCCTGACCCTTGCGCAGCATGTCGGTCTTGCGTAGCTACGGTTCATTCACGGTCAATAAGCGGGGAGAACAATGGAGTCAGTATCTAGCATGAGAGTCCAATTCATTTCATCACCTGTTTCATTGCAAATAGTTGACCCGACGTCCGGTCACGGACAAGAGAAACAACACCGAATGCACCTGAACATCCATGAGTGATATCCAGGAGCTGCAGAAGAGAAGTTGGACTCACCATGTCCAATCGTCTTGAGTTTCACAAAGGCATTGACGTCGACCTTTTTCCTGCGTTCACGCAAATAGTCGCTTTCATTCTGACGCCACCGTTCGCGTAGGTAGTCTTTCTGGGCTTCGCTCATCTGGAGACCCATCATCTCCTTCTCCATTGCGAGCCTTCTTTGTTCTCTTGAAGGGGGGCTCCGCAAAAGTGCATAGTAGATGTTCTCGAAGTAGATACGCGCAGCCACAGCTTTCTCCAGAGTGGCTAAAGATGGAGTAATTACCTTTCGAGGAGTATGCTGCACCTGAGGAATTTCCGTATCAGCATCCGCAGAAGCAAAATCGAGTTCGTTAGCGTGCTCCTGATGAGCAGACAAGCCGGCCGTCCATCTGATCGTAGAGGAGCCGGGAAGCCCACTTGACACGTATGAGGGAGTCACAGGCGACGGTATGGTCGGAATACTGGGAGACAATTGGACGTTTTCACGGGCGGCCGTCGTTATAGTGGAAGACGTCGGAGTACTCATCCCATTTACAACGTGGAGGGGACCGATAGTCACTTCTGCACGGCTCAACGTGCTCTGGGTGGGTTTCATCGCATTGACGACTTCGTTGACTGCCCTTGCTTGATTGTTACGCTGTATAAGATTCTTGATAGGTATGGCCCATCTCGGATCTGTCCTACCGGCGTCAGAGGTCTAGATATCTCCAGTAGCAGGATAACGGACCTCCAGTCTTTCCTTGGCCTTCCGGACCCCAGCGAGTAAGAAGTGCTTCGGCCTCAAAAGCGTCTGACGCGTGTACCAGATGCCTTCCCCGACCGACAGGATCAAAACACCGAGGCTGCATGAATTAATTTGATTGAGACTCACACAAAGCCAGTGGGTTTCGAAACCATATCTTTACTGATTCTCCGCAACTTCAAGTTTCTGGGAGAAGGAGGACTCTGTGGTAGAGGCAGCTTCTGTGTAGCGAGGGGTTTCACTGTGTCTGAACGTATGTTCTCATATCTGGGGCCGGCGACCGGCTCCGCCTCCTCAGCGCCGCGCCAGAAGAATCGAGATGGAGAAGGCGTGGCTGGAATGAGCGACAGTAGATCATAGAATCCTTTGTGCAGAAGTGTACCTCCTCGCAGAGTCCTGGGCTGATCCTCATTGTCATATGTAGGTGTGGAAGGCGCGAACGGCGGATATGGTGCAGGTGAAGGGTATTGGTCGTAGAAACCGCCAGGCATGAAAGCGTCCGCTGAGAATGCATTCTGATACGCTTGGCTCCTCACCGGCGGAGAAGGCAGCGGCCGACGTGGTGAAGCCATTGCGGTGGACGTCGACGACGATGAGCTCAGTGAGCCAGTTTCAGTGATCAGCATAACCAGGAAGCTGATCTCATTTGGGATAGAGATCTAGCGCCCGCTTATCTCCGGCAACCCGTTCTACTCTACGGAGACACGTACAACGTAATTGACAAAAAGGTAGGTAACGTCTTTTGATTCCAACATTATCATCTATTCGTCTTGAGCAGGCTTTCTTGTTTTTTATCATCTCAGTCTGAAACTCTTTGAAACACTGAACACCGGCAAGTCGAGCACGGTTCACTTCGCCGCTCTTTCCGAGTCAGGCTGGCACATCTTCTCCCCTGCACCCACTACAAATCCTATAGCCGACGCGTAAGAGTGACGAGTCTGTCCATTGTGCGGAGCAATCAACCACGCGAACGTTTCGTATCCCTTCGTGAGCCTTCTGAGTCGTGTTCAATCAACTAGCAGCAAATTTAGACTTTCTGTCGATTACTTTGATCAGGTCCTGTAGCGGAGACAAATTAAATGCTTCCGATTCACTTCGACCGGCGACGCAAGCTTTATTGTGCGGCAAAGATACCGAAGGATGCGGAAGGACGGGGGAGCTGGGCACGAGGCGAGGCACGAGGCGAGGCAACAGCCTCTAGCCTCGAGCACCTTGTTCCATCACAAGCACCTGCACGCGCGTGTTATAAACGCGCACTGTCTCTCGTCCCTTCAACCTAAGTGATGTTCAACTGCATATCATCAGATGTCACGCCCACCTCCCGCAAGCCAACCTCATTGAACCGCCCTCTCCTTGTCCAAGTCCTTCAAACGTCGTCCTGAAATAACAGTACGATTACCAGATCTCAAAATCCCCTCATTTACCCTTTACCTACCAGACCCATACAGCCTTGCTTCGTGCTTTCCGTGCCTCTCCAAAACCTCCGCTTTGCCCACTGCCCAGAAACCCCAACTGCTCCTTCACAGCCCTTCACGTAGTCCTGGGCACCCTGCAGCGTGTATGCTGTCGAGATCCTACAGCCGTGCCTCACCTTCACCTCTTGGCATGAAGCAACTGCAGTCACCATCGAATGCTCACTATTTAGGCCCGGAGAATCCTCGACGGTCTTCGGACGATAATATTCTACTCTCGCTAAAGCTCACAATGTCCTATAATCCTGACGATCACTTTCAATCCGGATGCTGGCCACGGACAACTCGCAGAAGCCCACAGACTGCAGGCAACAATAACACTGGGCGTCGCGGCTTCTTCTCCCATTTGCAGGGTGGGCGCACCGTCCTCCCACCTCTACACTTACCGTTCCGAAACTCACGATCACCAGGTTCGAGTCTTTGTAGGCTCATTGTCTTCATGAACAACAACTGAACTGATCGGTATTGTAATACAGCGCCAGAACCCAACTTCTCTGGCAACCAGTATGCTCAACAAGAAGCCTTCCATAGTCAAGCAGACTTTAATATATCGCCTCATGGTCAATCCGGATGGGCCGCTAATAGTGAGCTTGGACCTTAAATCGTATATATACGGTGCCATGGATGCTAACGACCGAAATGGATTTCATAGATCTTCCCCAGAGTCATCAATCGAGTTCATTGGTCTCGGATTCCAGATACCCTGCCCAGTATTCTTCATACCCTTCACGCAATACTCCTTCAATACCCGGGGATCTTCACGACCCTCATCTCTCGTCGTCACAACATCTATATTCTGGCATCCCTCACTCCCAACAGGCTATGACACCCGCCTCCCACATTCGCTCTCCCAGCACTGCTGGCTATCCATCCAACTTCGCCCCATCCCAACAACAGCTTCATGCTGCTTCATACGGGTATCAAGCACCCGATGCGAGGAATCTCCCTCCTCCAGTATCTTCTATGTCATACGACACGACTGGCGCGAACTTGCCTCGACGGGCTTCTATGTCTGTTGACCGAACAGTGCCGTCTAGGCTCTCTGTCCACGCTCCGTCTCCCTATGCTCGTCAGCCACCCCAGATGTCGTCGCAGTACGATCCAGAACCCGAACCCATGATCAAAAAGAAGCGCAAGCGCGCTGACGCGGAGCAGCTGAAGGTCTTGAACGAGACCTACGCTCGTACCGCCTTCCCCTCTACCGAAGAGCGTATAGAGTTGGCGAAAAAGTTGGGCATGTCGGCCAGAAGCGTTCAAATATGGTACGCGCTTTCTTGACACCGTTCCTATCGCTGTCAGACGCTTACTAATTTTCAATTTTCATTCTCGTTCCTCCCCGGTTTCTAGGTTCCAAAATAAGAGACAATCGATGCGACAGAGTACTCGCCAAGCATCTACCCATGCGCCCCCCACTACTACCGAACCGTTCCAGCCACCGCCGTCGAGCCATGGTCACGGTGGTGCGGGAGGGGGTTCCTATCATCCTGCTCCGCAGGCCACGGTGGGATCTTCCATGGTCGGACAGAACTACGGCCCTCAGCGTTCCCAGACCGCAGACTCATATTCATTTGGTCGTTCCGGCCCATCGCCCACGCCATCCGGCAATCGTGGCAGAAGTCACGACAATGATCCACGCAATCGACCCCAAAGCCGTCCACCCTATTAGGGACTCCCGTGTCCCACCTGTGGCCGCCGGTATTTATCGGAAAACGGACAGTGACGATCGCCGTTCCGTATCTGCCTATGTTATCCTTCTTCCTAATCGTCCATTATTGTTGTCGTTGTTGTCTGTGTCATGACATACCCCACACTCCTTTGCGCTCCGGCGAGTCTTGTTTTTCGCTATCGCATTAGTCTCCATCTCCATCATGGCCCTCTCCCTTACGTCTCGTTTGTTGCATATTGTTTCTGCGTATCCTCATCACATCCATCCATCTGCAATTATTTACGTCACCACACTCTTCATTCATTGTATGTTTTATGTGCATCATCATCCCCCATCGAACTTTCCATCCCCATCGTTTTGTATCTTATTCGTGTATCTGCTGCTTGCTTATTACTACCTATCTACATCTACGGACTGGTCTACTAATTGTTGTTTGGATCCCTGTACTAGTTATTATGACGTGTTCTACGTACTTATTCCTCCCTTATTTTACTTATTGCATGTTTTATGTTTTACCTACTACCTCCGTGCGCGTTGCTCACGATCGTCGGAGTGAAGTGGTTGCAAGGCGATGCCGTTCCTGTCACGATTGACTACCTTCTATTATTTTACAAGGATCACGATACCGATCTCGGAGAGAAGTGCTGTGCCAGGCATCCAGAGCAAGCATGCTGTGACCGTATCGCTGAGTACGATATCGATATCATTTTACGTCTGAAGTGCGGTCCTATCGATCTCACTTCCTCTGACTGACTCAGTACTACAAGTCTACTGTGGCGTAGGCTTTCAATTCGTTGTCCGAGCCTGGATTGTTTGATCGTGATCCGGCGGTTTCAACCAGCACATCAAAGCCGATGCATCGATAATTCTGCCTCCGTGATGCTTACTATACGCACTCGGGCGTCGGGCGAGACCCGAAAGACGTTCAGAACTTGGATCCACAGTTGTATTGGATAATGTCATTGACAGTGGCATAAACAAGGTTGCAAAACGACATCGAGAGCGTAAAATAAGTACGACGAATCATAACAATAACGAGACAAGGAGGAGTCAACCTCCAAATAGACAGTTGAAGAAAGGCCAGTGGGTCATTGGGTCAAATCGTGGTGGTGTCAATCCATCGATGAGATCATGTATAATCCAGTGCTTCTCGAAAGCAGACCATGATCTCGAGCCCCCCCCTCCGTGAACTACGTATCCAGATGGGAAAGATGATCAACACAACGATACCATCGGAGAGCCGTTGTATGTACGCACCGACAGAATCTGAATGGAAATCAATGGTGACGCTTAGAGAACCCAACATGGCGCCTCGCCAACTTCTCACTGCGACGGCTGTTGGTGCGGCATCTGCCGGAGGAAGTGGGAGATGGCGGCGTGGGCGCAGTCACGGGAGAAGAAGCGATAGAAGATGAAGAGGGGGCCGGAGTAGATATGACGCTGGAACTAGGAACAGACGAGGAAGCAGGGGCCGCAGAAGAAGCGGACGGGGAAGGTCCAGCGTTGGCAGGAGGCTTGGAGCTAAACAGCGGGGGGCCAGGAATGGTGAAGCTATTGAAGCTGTCCAGCCAGATATCGGGGAAGGTGACATCGTTGTAGATACCAGGAATAGAGACGAGATCGGAGCCAGTTGGATTCGCGTTTCCGCCTCCAGTAACCTGCACCTGACTGCAGTCGAAGTCATTTTATCAGTCAACATGACCTCGTGGATGATTCATATACACGTACGTGCAAGAAGGATAGTACTGAGGCGCGCGGCGTCGTGAAGAGCAATACTAGATAGGCCAGTCAGAATGTGAAGCAGAATCTCATGTTCAATAATTTTACGTACATCTCGTTGCGAACCAACTAGGTGCAACATAAGTAGATCAGTATGGAGAAGACAGGTAGAATCACGACGTAAACGTACGTATTGTCCGTCAGTCAGGGAAGCCGGAATGGTACTGGTCCAAGAATTACCATCTATATGTCACGTCAGACAGTATATACAGTCCGATGAGAAGACGACTTACTGTTGATGAGCACGGTGGAAGCCCACTGCTTCTTGCTGGAATCGTAGCCAGCAGCATCAATCTTGAACCACTGGACTTTCGTAGCATTCAGATCCAACTTGGAGCAATCGCCGTTGCAGCTTGCCATGTACGTGCTCACGGGGCCAAGATGGTCTGACGTTCATTACCGATTAATGAGCCCAACGGTCATGGAAATCTCCGTTGGATACAACATACCTGCGGGCCACTGTGAAGAAGTCGAATGTCAAGCTCATTCTTCAAACAGGCACTGGCTATCTCATACCACAGTCCAGTTGAAGGTGATCGGGCTGCCAGCTGTGATTATTGCGACCTTCCCGGTACCTTGCGTACCATCGACATTGCATGCGAGGTTATTGGAAGTCTCGTCGAGAACTAAATCATCACTGTCAGAGAAACGACGCCCTTCCACTGGCATCACGTTTACGAGTACATACTGGGACCATCGCTCG
Organism: Antrodiella citrinella; assembly: GCA_004802725.1. Lineage (NCBI taxonomy): Eukaryota > Fungi > Basidiomycota > Agaricomycetes > Polyporales > Steccherinaceae > Antrodiella > Antrodiella citrinella. Next base: position 46,891 of record SGPM01000037.1, read on the forward strand.
GAACGTGACGAACCACGGTGACGGGTGGAGAGGCTAGGTAACTAGAAATATCATTGTTAGAGACATACTACATTGCATTGTAGGATAAGTGTCAGAACTCACGGGTCGGAAAAAGGAAGCCATCCTGGATACGTCTGTCCACTGGCAGTCACGTTCTGAACGTAACCATGCGCGTTGACGCTGTCAGCAGCGGAGAGGAGAATCGCGAGAAGAGGAAGGAATGCGGCGATCATAGCTGCGTGAAACCGGCTGCTGCGAGAATAAGGAACGAGGGTGCTTCAAGTGCAAGGAATGGAAGCGAGCGGGGGCAGTCGTAGGTAGTCGTGAAGGACAGAAGACTCAAACAGTGAGAGACACGCAGACTTTAAGCAACAAGGGTGTCGCGTTGTAAGAAACCGACGACAGACGAGGCGGTCGTGGTGGTGGATGCAGAACAGGACGTTGGCGGCGGGTCCTGCCTTGTAGGCAAAATTGGAGCAGAAATCGCGTCTTGCATCACGCCGCCATCTCCATCATCGTCAGTTACCAACGCCAAGACCTCGCGTATGCAATCGTTTGATCTAAAGGGAAAGTGCGACACAAGTGTAGGATGCATGGAATCCGCTACGTGCGATACCAAGCTCAGGATGTGGTGTGCAGAGAAGTCTGGGGCGTCTGAGCCTAGCTACATGTGCAAAAACATATCGTGTCCGAACTCGACGGGATCGATATCGTGTCGATTCGAGAGGAGGTTTTCAAATCGCCATGCCTACTCAACACCTCGGCAACGCGCTCGAAGAAGTCGCAGCGAACAACTCCGAACCAACCACAGTCGCGTCTGCATCGTGGTTCGGAGCACCCAGGCACGAACACGCCTCAGCATACGTAGCAGCAGGAACGAATCTCATCTATGTGTCCATGACCTACAGTATCCCAAAATACAGTACCAAGTCTATACACTGCGAACGACAAAACACGCACACCAGCTCAATCACTGTCGGTGTCCTCCGGCTTCGGACCCCCAAACGTCAACCAGTTCAACAACCTCGCCTTCCGTCGCTCCTCCACCACCTTCTGCTGGTTGCGGGTCAGTTTCTTCTTCTTCCTGCCCGGAGGCGTCGAGGCGCCCCCTTTGTCCTCTGCACCACTGCCAGCAGGTGTACCGTGCACTGAGACCGCGGGGCTCTGCATCCGTGAACGTGCGGGCGTGTTGTTGCCGCTGCCTTTCGGCGACTTCGCATCTGCGAACGCGTCCTCGACGACTGCAGCCTTGCCTCTGTGCGTAACCCTGCCAGCATCAACGTTCCAAATCTCGGGGCCTATAGCGAGGAAGGAGTACCCGGTCAGTTCACCATAGCGGGCTGTTTACAGTACACAGGAGTACTCACATAGTGCGGTCACAAACTCCTCGTTGTGAGAAATGATGACCTGTAATGGTTTAAATTTTGAGCAACGGTGCGCGAGGGCGTATGCAGGCATCTAGGGGGAAACTCACGACTGCACCAGCCCAATCCCGAATGGCTACGGCTAAACCACCGAGGGCCTCGCGATCCAAGAAGTTACTGGGTTCATCTAGTACACAGATCTATGTCGACGAGATGAACATGTGCAACTGTTACAAATTGCATTGAACGTACCTGCGGGTTGTTCCACAAGCAAGCGGCGATGACAAGCTTGATCTTTTGACCTGGCGTGCAACAGCACAGGTCAGTTCCTAAATCAACGAGAGCTACGGGTGGAACGAACCTCCTGACAAGCCAGAGATCTCGTTGTACTGAGCAATATCACCGTCCAATCCAATGTCCTCCAAATGCTTGCGAACGATGTGCAATGCAGTATCACGAGAACCAGCCCCTTCTCGAGAAGACTCCAGGTCATCGAATTGTTGAACGAGCTTGGTGAATCCTTTTTGAAGGAGATCATCACGAGGAAGCCAAGTGTTGAACTTGTGATCGAATCCTGCAAAGAATGTAAGCCCTTGATTAACCCAAAGACCATCTAATCAACGTACCGCGCCACTTGATCTCATACTGGAACGACTTCTTGAGTTTTTGGCGACCCATGATCATCTCCAGCTTCCGCTTCTGTCCATTCTTGCCCACGAACTCCACTTCCATCTGAGCTTTCTCCGCGTCCGTCAACACACGAGTCGTCTTCTCCAGAATCTCACCTATGCACACAAACATTTATCAGACATCGCAACGACCAGAAGGAAAACAAAACACACGATCGTGGCCGTCCTGGAAACGCCATTGAATGTACTGGATCGGCGTTTTCTCCAAATGTCTCTCTGCGAATATGATCAATATCATGAACACTGATTGTGATCATCGCTATCCTTACCTATGTGATGGGTGGCGTGTTGGGAGACATAGCCGACACGGAGAGCAGGATGCTTGTAGACTGTGCCTTCCTGAGGCTCAGTCTCTCCTGTCAACAGCTTGACCAAAGTGGACTTCCCGGCACCGTTGGGGCCAATAATACCAACACGACTGAACATAGATGTCAGTTTCAGTATCCGTGAACATCAAAATCTAAATGCACCTGGACAGTGTCAAGGCACAGCTTGCATCGTACAAGCTGGGGGTCGGCCTTCCTGGATACGTGAACGTGCAGTTCGCCATCTTCAGGATGGCTCTAGTGTTGCTGCGCACACCGACAAGGGAACCAGGGGGAGGGAACTGGAACTTGACACTAGTCGCGGCAAGAGTGTAGTATGACTTGGCCTCAGGATGGTTCTCCACGAAGGTCGAAAGGTTTCCCGGGTAAAATACGAGTTTTTTGGTCTCGTAGTGGATGATATCTGTGGTCACGGTGTCCAAGAACCTACATTGCATCTATCAGTAAGGATATAGACTGTCTTACAGGAAGTTTGACGCACCCAGAGTCGTGACTGATTATAAGGCATGTAACGCGTTTCTGCGCCATAAGATACTTTTCGAGCCATTTTACGGAGGCACGATCTAACTGTAAGAAGGGATCAGTATTCTACGGTTACCTGCTATCAAGCGAAGTAGTACTAACGTGATTGGTAGGCTATCAAGGAGACATTAGCATTAGGAAAAAACGAAGAGAAACGAGGAGCTTACTTCGTCTAATAAGAGGAGATCTGCGTTGTACAACATCGCTCTGGCGAGTTCGAGTTTCATTTTCCATCCGCCCGACAATCCACCGACTAGTTCGCTTTGGCGGGCATCGTCAAAACCAACTTCTGCCAGCTGTGCTCTGATCTTTTCCCTAGGTATATCCGCTAGGGACTTGTCTAAGGAGGAAATCGACCTAAACGAATGCACAGAATAACGAGGCGGAACAGCATACCTGAAGCGATGAAATCTATAATGGACTGAGAGGTGTCCTCGCCCTGCAGCGAGTGTTCCACCATGACACATCGCAGCTCGCTCTGGGGCGGGAAATTTTCGACTTTGCCGTCCCGGAGCTGTCTCATCAAAGTAGACTTGCCTGAACCATTGGTACCCAGGATACCATAACGTCTTCCACGGACGAGGCGAAGGGTGGTATGCGAGAGCAGGAGAAGAGCACCGTAGGCAAGTGAAAACAAGGTGTCGCACAAAACCTCCTCGTCCCCGTTATCGGTCTTGACAGGCGCATTCTGAGCCTAAAGATGAATGACAAAGATAAGTAGAGCTCGTCGGAGAAAGCGACAGTACGAACTTTATCTATAGCCCAGAAGTGCTGCCTCACGCTTTCAGCGAATTGGTCACTACCCTCCGGGTACTCCTTGGTCCAAGGTGAAATATATACACCAACGCAGCGTTTCCACGCGGCTTCATCGGCGAACTTCCTGGTGTAGACCAAGTCAGAAACAAGTGCTGCGCTGAAGTCCAAATTTTGCGACAAGAGTTCGTGTCTGGGTGCGTGCGGGCCATTCGGCGCGGATGTAGAGATAACGACAAGATCCGAGGGGAGAAGAGTAACGATAGCAGAAAGACAGTGAGTCTTCTCCGCATTCAGGTCCCGCTGAGGAGGTGGGGGACCGTCCTTGGATGCACCGGACTTGACCAGGATGTTCAAGCAGCTCTCCGCAAACGCACGGACTTCGGGGAACGCAGCACCTTTTGCGATCTTTTCCACTCCGTCGACCAGAGGGTTCAGATAGGTGGCCGCGACGCTAGGGTCCCGGACCAGCTTCACGAGATTCTCCACAACGACGACTGTGCGACGCTGGACCTCCATACTCCTGTCGTTGAGCGCTCGAATCAAAAGGGGTACCAGGACGGCTAAGGCTGGAGCAGTAACTTCGGCAACAAATGTGGTCGAAGAAAGGGCTTTGATGCATGCAGGAACAGAATCGGGGTTAGCCATACATTTCACAAGCGACGGGATATGCGGGATAAGATCGGGGTTGGCCAAGGTCGTGCACAAGGTGTTAGCGCACTTGTTCGCAGCGGTCGAGACCTATTTGGTGTCAGTTTGGCGCTATAAAGACAAATCGATAGTGTCGCTCATACCTCAGACTTGGTATCGTGCAGAGCAGCTTCCACCTTGGGCAGGATGTTTCCGAGCTCCTTTGCGACCGCATCACGGGCAGAGTTGACAAAACTCTTCATCGCATCTAGCGCTCCCACCTTCGTCCTCCATTTGCCGTTCTCCAAAATCGCCTCCAATGTCCTGAAAACAATCCGAGTAGACTCAGGAGGGAATAGTTTAAGTATTGCCTTCGTTGCGACAGATGCCGCATCTCGGACAACATCCCCCTTGTCCATATAAAGTTCGAAGAGAACGGGGAGTGACGGGAGCAGCAGAGGACCACCAGAGGGGCCAAGAGCTTTTGCGAGAGATTGGAATGCAACGGCGGAGGACTCCCGCTCGGAGCCGGATTTCTTGTTGGTCGCAAATCCATGAAGAGTGGTCAGAACACCGGCATCCCTTGAGAAGAGTGGTAAATATCAATTGTGGTACAGACATGCAAAGCTAAAGAACATACAGGAGGCTCTCGTAACCAGTTTTGGCGACCTCTCGGGCAAGCCGATCAGCAGCGGCTTTGGCATCTACACAAGTAATCAACGTCTGGGTAGAAAGTAAAAGATTATAGCGAACCTATTGCTGTAGTAGCAGTGCGCAAAGCGTCTATAAAGGAACCGAAGTGAGAATCCGAAGCTACAGGCATAGAAACAGGCGACATGGTTTCGTGAGGGTACAGAATAAAGGATGGTCGAGTGGTAGAAAAATTGCGGTGTATCCGATTAGAATCTGTAGTAGGAATATTGTGGGTGTTGTCTACAAAAATCAGAGGCTAAGGATTACAAGTCGTTTGGATGTCCCCTTGAATGGCGCAGATGTGGCCTTGTGAAGAGGGAATCCGCCGTCGTCGTCGTCGTCGTCGTGGAAGGAGGGAGGTCGTGGATGGCAAAACGCCCGGAGCGCCCGCTCGCACTGCAAAAATCCTGCAACACACGTGGGTGTGCCGAGCAGCCGCGGAGAGGAACGGTGGTCGTCCTCGGTCTGAGCTCAGTTCGTCCGGAAACATATGTTGCGACTGCTTCAAGTTTACGAATTCCGGATAGTTAAAATCTTTCAAATGGGTAAACCAACGACTGCTCCAAGACCGGGATGTTCTATATAGTGGGTCGTACAGTTCTACATCTTCCTATGATCAACTTGTATCCAGTGTTACCAAAGTGTTACTGAATGGTTTCGACATCAGGCGCACTTGGCGAGATTCCGTCTTCAACCTTGTGATATGTTGTCGTGATAAGTGTGCATCTGCATGGTATATGCTCACGCAAGTACACATGTGTGATGCAGTCATCTATGATACGGTGAGAAATCATATCGACATCTCGCTCTCTCGACCTCTGCTCGCGCGGACAGTACATGGCTGGTCGTATGGAAGAGCAATGTCCACATGCCCTTCCACACGACCATCTCCAGCAAGTACTGTTGCTCTTCTCTCGAACCTTCTATTCGACTTTGGTTAACGCTGCGGGAAGCCAAGACATCAGCTGTCGCCAGCCTACTTATACCATGCGCACTGCGAGTTTGGTGGTATTTTGCGCGGACTCCCCTTAGTACTGTGTCCTTCCTGGAGATGCTGACTTCGCCGCAATGTCTTCCTCAAGCACACATGTACGTTATTGTCGTTTATCAAGGGTCGTTCACGACAGCTGATAAGTACCCGTTTGCAGCGTTTGGGCAAAAGGAGCGTAACTCTTCAGCCTGCTGTCCTCGCCGCCATCATTGCAGTGGTCGTTGTCTTTAACATATGCGTTCTTTTGGGCTGGTGGTTGTTGAGTCGAAGTCGGAGGCCGAAGAAGAGGCAGAGCGCTGTTTCGATAGAAGCCAATAAGTCGATGGACAGTGTACGCCTACCTTCATTCCTTTTCTGCCAGGGTCCACTCATCTGTTTGATCCAGGTTACATCCTATACGTCTACACCATCCAGGATTGCCTCGAAAACGAACACCCGCCGTAAAGCCCTTCGCAATGACGCCAGAACCAAGTTGAGCAAGCCACGCCCTCCCCCTGCCCGGATGCAGGAGAAGATCACACAGACGCAGTCGATAGGTGCAGTGTCCATGGACAGTGCGAGCATCTATTCGGTTGCCTCTGCCCCTCTCGATTACCATGACCGTCTTTTCCGGACACAACCATTCGCTCTAGACCCTACTGCCCCTCCCGCCGCTCCCCGATGGATCGCCCATCGGGATCCTCCCCGTGCAATGTCCCGGGAAAATGGACCCGCCACCATCCTTCAGAGTCTCATGCCTTATCCTCTTCATCATCACGGCGAGCAGGAGACAATCTCCCAGCTTCTGGACCAGATCGACCAGCTCAATCACAATCCAATCGCTTCGCAGCGTTCTGTGTCATCAGGCATCTCGGTTGACATTGCAGTTCCTCCCTCTGCTCATCTTCGGGGAGATACCGCCGCAGTTGCGGTCGCACCGCAGCCCAGAGATTCTTTATATGCTGGGATTCCTCGCCCTGAGGGATCACGATCGAGCATCGCCGGCTCATCACTCAAAGTCGCTTCACACGATCGCAGTGAAGGCTATCTCGCGGATACACAGCCCGACACAGAGACCCACTACTCCCCTACCCGTGCTACACAGCGGCTTTCCCTTTCTCATCCTGCGACAGGTCCGCGCATAGTGTGGAAAACACAGGCTTAGTAGGGCTTTGGGCTTCGACCACCCACTCGCATTCGTTTCTTTGATGTACTAGTATCTTGACCCATGGCACACTCATGTTTGTAGATCAGTTGCTTCACGGTCCCGTACGTGACCCTGTGAATGTATATCAAATTGCTCCAGTCGTTTCGCACTTGTAGGCGCACCTCATACGGCGCCCACACATTCCTGCAACCACCATCTCAAACTCTCACAAATTAATGTGTTCGAAATTTGGCTGCTTCCGGTTATATCATCCGATGGCGGAGGAACGCCGTCGTGGTCTATCATCCCATTCGGTTTTCAAGATATCTGCCAAGGCTTTGCAAATCCCCTCGCGGAGTACTTATTTAACGTTACCATGATCGTGAGCGCTTCCGGTTACCGGTTGTCTGTCACGTACTCTACATCAATCAGTTGTCGCAACAAAGCTTGCTGGTGGGCGGGAATGGCAAACATCGAAGTTGGCAGACTCGGAGCTATGCACAGCGAGGACAACCATCTCTGGGCAAGCTGTACCCGACGGTTACAGACGGTATCTAAAATTCAAGAAGGGCAAATGCATGCCACCTCAAGGGGCCCGCTTCACCAGACGGTATCACTCGGACCTCATAAACAAGTTCAACCCGTGTATCGCGACCAGACCAATTGAATTACTGTTTAATCATGTCCTGCCGATCCACATAGCGCACGAGCTACATATTGTTCTGATGATCGTCATGCACCGGTGTTCATGATGCTGAAGTCTGGAACCCGCGTGGTGCGTGGTCTGCCGCCTATACGAAACATGGACGCGCACTGCCTTGCGTGTGTGGACCCTAGGAAGATGTATTGGGGGTAATTGCGCCATGTAGTATCCAGACTATGGATGAGGCAAGGGCTAAGCTATGCATCGAGACGAGGAATTGGAATGGAAAGTATTGTGCGCGCTAGGCGAGTGAGGGAGAAATGAGCAGACACATAATAATAATGATGTACATAAAAAAGAGGGTCACAGACAGTGTGCAGAATAAATACCGCCAATCCAAGCAACAACGAGCAAATAGATAGTGCAGCCGAAAATCGAAGAGAATAAATATTGCGAACGAAACGAATGTGGTGAATGAAGATGACACTGGAAGCACTAGACGGAATCTCCGGAATGAGTAGTTGGGGAAGGTACAAATATAACAGCGTCCCGTAGGATTAGATGGTCCGCATTAGTACAGGAAAATGGTGGCTTATTCAAGGTCCTTGAATGTATGAAAACTTGCAAATGAGTGATCGTGAACTGACTATACCATGTTAACGGCGATGTCCACCACCGCTGGAGGTCCCCTCATCAGAGAGCGATTCCGCTTCCTCTTCGCTCTCTTCTTCCGGCTGCGATTCTGCATTCCTGGTGTGTACACGGGCATGTCGGCGCATGTTGCTTTGGACGCTGAAGCTCCTCCCGCATCCCTCATACGGACAGACGTACGCTGTGTTTGTGGGAGAAAGTTAGAACACATGTCACATCTAAAATAGGTGCGCCACTGCCTACGTTTCTCGCCGGTGTGAGTATTGATGTGGATCTGAACAGTCGGAGGTTGTTATCGGAGGTTGTGAACGAGTCAGATGGAAACCGCTCACCTTTAAACTACTCGGTCGCGTGAAACCCTTACCGCAGTACGTGCATTCATACCTGTGCGGCTGAGCAGGGTTCGCAGTAGCCGTGTCCTGCGCTTGGCTGGCCCCACCTGACGAACCCGCCGCTGGCGAGTACGAATGTTGTCCCTGCTGAGGCGGAGAGGCGGCATAGGGATAGCCGCCGCCATGCATGGCGGAAGGCTGTCCGTATTGATTGTACTGAGTAGGTGCACTTTGCGTTGGCGTGCTGTACCTGGAGTCGGACGTGGACCTGCCATGACTTGAATGGCTGGCACTCCGCGTATCCTCAGGATATGATGGGTAGGACCGGTGATTGCGGGCACCCCCCGAGGCATAAGATTCGTCGTTCAGAGCTAACCGATTCATGTTCAAGTGGGGAGAGCCCGGGGGGTACCGGGGAACTTGAGAAGCATGGACCGATCTCGACAATTCTTCTGTAAAATGAGAGGGGTTCTCAGCCCCAATGACAATGGGCGCGGGACACGTTCACAATATTCCTCACCTCGAAACAAGTCACGAATAGGTGGAAGCGTTGGACGGTGCTCTCCTCGTCCGGACTGCTCTGACTGCTGATGGGAGGAATGCCGATGCGACATGGAAGGTGAAGGGAGTAAATGAGAAGGAAAGAGGACGTTGTGGTGAGACCCTGGATGCGCCAAACATATATACGGAAGGTCCTGAAGGCCCACGACCCGCAGGTAACCAACAAGACGGACAAGATATACACCGATTACCCTGACGATCTAAATCCCCGATCGTCTACGTACATCAGGTCAAGGATTGACCGCCGCAATTCGAGAGAGCAATGGTATCCAGCATGCTTTGGGCGGTGCTCTGCATCGATACTGATGCGTGTTGTGAGCGACGGTGAACAACACAACATGTGACGTGGCAACATATAAGGGATGTAACGCCGTCCAGCTATGTCGAATCCCTCAGCCAGCAGTAAACTGTTGAAACAGTGCTTTGCCATATCTGTATTGTGATATACGAAGAAGCGGTGGACCAGAAGTACTCACAGTCACTGTGCATAGACTGCGAACAGCCGGGGCGAATTATGATCGGCTGTGTTATCGGGGATTGTGGGAATCTAGTTGATTTCATTGTCGTCAGCCGCCGGTACCTCGTCAGGAAGATGAATCAGATCAATACGTTACCAATTGTGGCACTGTAGGCGCAACATTTGCCACTTGATGCTGCAGTAACGCAACGCAACAAGGATCTGCACACTATCTGAGCAGTAGATGCCGTTCGAGCTCTAAAACCTTGGAAGCTCTCCTGGGAACGCAAAGATGGTCAGAAAGCCGATTAGTCTTCGATGAAATCACGGCAGAGGAGTCTGCTGCGATAGTACTGGGGATAGAATACCGCATACTCAGTAAAAATGACCATTCCGCATATGACAACAGAGCATGTTAGCGCGTGTTCAAAGGTTCACAGGAGCACAAGGGTCGTAGTTTCATACCCATGATCGTGAGGACTTTGCTCAACACTCAAAGGCATCTTGACTGAGGCGTCGTGCTGTCCATAGCCCGCCGTTCCGAGTCATTGTCAAGCGATGCAGCACAACTCTAGCATCCCTGCGCCCTTCAGTTCAGCCCACAGACAATGTCAAAACAGATGCGACGTGGATCAGGGGCTGAACGCTGCAGTTGGAAAGCCTGAAATCAGTGCACCGGACGCTATCAGTTGATTTGGGATTACACTGTGAGAAGGTCCAGTGAAGATCGACATCAACACGAGTTGCAGCTAGCCTGTGGGTTCAAAGATTGTTGGAACAAACAGTAGAATTGAGACATTGATGTGCATAGTGCATTCGATAATATCAGGCACTGGATTTAGCAATCTCCTGCGTTGTCTTCGTCTTCAGAGAAAGGGCGTGTAGCCCAGCGGCAAATTCTTCCGTTAGGGCTGCATAGATCAAGCGATGACGCTGCATAGTGGTCTGTAAAAGATAAGTCAACCCTCAGTCCCAGGAAGAAAGGTCAACCTTGACTGACCTTTCCCTGAAAGATATCAGATACGATGTTCACGGAGAAATCTGGAGCAGAAAGGAAGACATGCAGGATCAGTTGGTGATAGCAGTATTTGGTTTTACTACTTACGTGTTTCTCCATTTCCACCTCCTTGAGCTTTCATAGGAGCATGATGCCGGTGCTGCCATGAGTCGTTGGATATCGTGAGATCAGCAGGTTGTAACAGTGCTACCAGCTGTGCATCATGTCGTGTAAGGCGATGGCATTCGTTGCCTGAGCAAGCTGTCAACATTACGGATTAGACATACCTTGGTTCGGATGGATTGCTCCAAAGGACCCGGTGCAGAAGTGCTCATTGAGAACCGGGCAAGGAGGGAGCGAGATGACGATGCACGAAGTGCGTGAGACGTCCAGACGACGCTGCCTAGTAGCATCAGCAACAAAGCGTTACAGAACTGGTCTGTTGAAAACCGAGGCAGGGCAAACCCACGAACTTGAGAGAGCAAAGTTTGAAACAAGCTTGAAGAGAAGTTTGAGAACCAGGGCGGCGCGCGCCAACATCGATGTAGCGATCGGTCACACGTGATTGTGGGAACAATCAAAATGAGATGACAAAGCCCAATTCGTCTCTTCATTGTCTTTTGTCGTGCCACCGCCACCTCCATCGACCCCGATTCCGAAGTCGACGACTCTACGTGTCGCATTTGGAAATGTCATATTATACCTATGACTCATTACCAGAGAGACAAGTGCTCCTCAAAACATCCTCTTACGAAGTCTTCATTCGCCCGTGGAAGGACAATCTTGTCATTATCAGGATTATCGACGAGAGCATCACCGACGCAGTCCCTGGGAGGTATCCTGGACCGTCGCGCTCTGATAGAACTCCAAATCCTGAGGGGGTGGTGAACTATTACGAAGAGGCCGACGCGGAAACCGTAGGCGACTGGAAGCGAAAGCTGGGGTACTACTTGACTAGTCTAGTCATAAAGCCCGAGTGTGAAAGACAAGGTATCGCATGTAAGCATGTTCGTGCTATTCACTACGTCGGATGACTATACAATTATCCAGGGACTCATAGTCGAGAACAGAGCATCCTTCTCGAGTTCCCCGCCGGATACAAGCTATTCGTGCATCGGAAAGGAGACAGGCATATTCCACGTGAAGATACTTACCTGAAAGGTGTGTAAATATGGAAAATTGCTCACGGGTGAATATGAACTTACTCTGAGATAGGTTCACGTTACATCCTCAACTTCCGCTCTCCCCAGGAGTTCATTCTACATTTGAAATGGCTGCTAGAGGGCCGGCCGATGAAGAGAGATGAGTCCCGCATATGCTCCTGCTGTTACTGCGATACCACGTCCACTCAAGGAGACATATCGCGACGATACAGCCTAGGTTCTGTGCCGAAGGAAGACGGTCGGAAGGAGAAAGATGTGAAGAAGAAAGAGAAGGGGTCAGGCCCAGTACATCGCCCATCGGCGCTTCGGACAGTGATACAAGCCAAAGATTACACCAAGTTACATCAGTCGTCGACTCTGAACTCTCCCTACAATTAATTCAAGGGTTTTTGTTGCATCATTGCTCTCCTGTTGTAGCTTGTCTGATTTCCACCGCGTTCACTTCATATCTGTATTAATACGTATCCCCTTGATTAGAATTACTACTATCTAGGCTCGAGCTCACTTTTGAATTCGAGCGGAAGAGCGGTGAGCCACTGCTTGCAGGGCCTCTCAACTTTCAACTTGAAGTCACTCTGTTATCGACGTCTTTGCATACTACTGGTCAATGTGCCACCTTTGCCATGCACATGGGCATGATTGCGCCGTAATCCTGTTCTACGTCTGCATCAATTGCATCTAACACAACGGCACAAGTGAGGGAGTGACTAGAGTCTCGATATTATGGACGCGACCTGTCACATGCTGTCACATGCTGTCACTGACGGATGAGGACGCGTTGGCGCCGTGACGCCGTCGCATTTTGTCCGCAAATGTGCATCTTGCCATTACCTACCTTCTAGCCTTTAACTCTTCCGACTTCACGACAATCACACCCAGAAAACAGCATGGAGTCTCCTCTTGTGGCTTCAGAGGCTGTTGAAATTGCAGAACGGGAAATGTCGGCAAATCAAAGGGGTCTCGTCGACACCTGTTTTGAGGAAGGCCAATATGAGACAGGTATCTATGTGCTCGATAGTCTCAGAAGTCCTAAGACAAAACCTGCCGTGTAGGGTTAATTTTATTTGACTGGTATCTCCTTGTGCTTACCAGCCTTATCAAAGGACACATATCCGACAGCTGTTGTATCTCGCGCTGTATCCACCACCGGCGGGTGAGATCGTCAGCAACGCCGCTCCTGATGCAAATTTACCTGTGTCGCCAAGCAAGCTAGGGGCTAAACAACAACGGTCTGCACTTATGCCCACCGAAGCTGCTTCACTTGCTGCTTGTCGCCTGCTTGAAGCTTTCACATCGACGAACAACCCCGGCGCATTGCTACGAGCATTGCCCAGCCATCCAATTGACAGCCCCAATGTCACTCGTTCAGCACCGAAAGCGATGAGCCAGGATGATGATGACTCGTTCTTGTCTCGTCAATCACGGTCTATCAAAGAATCCAGGCATTGCTGGGAGATATTCAGAGAGGGCTTTGTGAAGCCGTACAAGGATGCCACATCCGCTGCACCTCAGGCGAGCAACCGAAAGCGGCAAGGCGGAGCTTCTCAAGGTGCATCGTCCTCCGACGAAAACGAGGAACAGGTCAGGCAACCATCTGCTGTCGCCTCTCACGCATGGCCAGTGCTAAAATGGTTACTGTCAACTATCGAGAAAGAAGAATCACTGAGCGAGTCTACCGATCAACGTGAGTAGCCGGCATTATATTCATGCCAATGTTCTAACATCGCGTTGCCGCAGCTCGTCACTCGCCTTTTCTGGTGTCCCAGCTTCTTCCACCACGAACCGTAGGGGACAGACGATGGGATGCTTCATCAACTTTGGAGATAGTGGTACATTGTATAGAGGAGGAAGATCCTCAAAAGCAGTCTCTAGGGATACGTTTGCTGCACTCGGTATATTTGTCGCTTGTCGTGGTTGCTCGCGCTGAAGGATTTCCGTCTCTAGCTCATCAATCTTACGGCAACTAATCTCGTAGACCTACCAGCATTCCTCACAGCTACATTCCACAGGCTGCGGACAATTCCTAAACCGACCTTGGCATCTCTCCTGTCAATGTTTCCGCAGTCATCTCTGGCCCTCCAATTCAAGCTCGCGTTTTGCAAACATATGCTCATCGGCACTTCGAGTGCATCGGGTAAAGCCAGACCCAAGCCGAGGGCGCGGACAACACGGTCGAACCAAAATGGCTCCTCGAGCACACCCTCGAGCACACAACCTAACGGCGACGACTCTCAGAACACATCTGGGAGCGGATCTGCTACTCCATATACAATGCAACTCTATCCTCCTGTGACATCGGCCGATGTTCTGAACATCCTAGAAACGCCCACGACTGACCCCAAAACTGTCGTTGACACATTACGCATCCAATACGAGCTTGTGCTGACCTTTGCGTCCATTCAATCTCAAGCCAATAGCAACATTCGTGATGCAGCATGGGTCGAGATGTTATCGAGCAGCAGACTAGCTACTGTCATCGAACGTACGTTCGTCCATGCCGGACGCTCTCAGTCAGAGGATGCGAAGGATGTGGACATGATGAGGAACGTTCTGCTCGCAATTACGCAAGCTGGCACAGGTATGTTTAGGTATCATTCTGAGGAGAGGTACTCTGACAGCATCGTTGTGCCTTCATAAACGTAGTCATTGCTTCATAAAGTTCAACACTGTAGATGGCGCCGTATCGGCTAGGTCATGGAATACGGAAAGCTCGTCAGTATTGACGGCATTCCAAACCATCTATCTTGAGGGTTACACGACACACCTTCCACCTCGTTCCTCACACTCAGCCGTGATTACATCGACGTAATCCCCGGACTGGTTGCCATACACGTACAATGACACTTATCATACTTGGAGGTGGTCTTTACCAGCTACCTGCACTGCCAGTCTCCCAGGAATACGTTTCGCGGGAGCCGACGCCTGATATAGATCCAGCGGGATATCGCCGATGTAGTGTATGCCGCCGAACCCGCCCACGTAGTACACGCTCTGCGAATGATATGACCGTATGAGAGATGGCAAGGACAGCGACGGATTGACAGGACTTACGTGGGGGTCGAAACGTGCCCAATATGCCTATGCAAAACAATCAGCAGGAAGGATCAAGGAGATCATAGCTTGAAGCACTCACTGCATGTGCGTCTCCGTTGGGCAACCAGTGACGCGCGTCGGGGTGGTTCTGCAGATAGCACGACTTGAGCATGTCCTTTTCCGGTGTCTCGTCGACATTGTAGAACACCGTGACATTGCCCATCAGAGAAACCCGCGCCCGACTGGCTGTGGGATGTTCATGGGCGACGGTGATAGATGCTACACGGCCTTCCGACGCTAGGATGTTCTTGCTATGACGGGCGATAGGCATGAAAAGCAGGGTGAGAGAGCCGTTCTCATGGCAGCTGTGTGTAAACAGATACATTGCTCAATGGCGCTCCTCTCTCACTTGACGCAGCAGGTCCACTCGTACCTGGAATAATACTCCTGTAGCGCAAAGGGCTGGTCTGGGTGAGATGACACGTCAATGATTCTCAACAACTGTAATGGAACTTGAAGACGCACTGGCTAATGTGGGATGGCTGGGTGAATACACGGTAGCCATGGTTCCCACCGATGACTGCGACAGATCGACTAGTTTCCTAGCCAGCCTAGCTGATCATTGAGTGAGTCACATACTGGGCATCGTTCGACTTCAGAGGCAAGAAGGACCTGCATCGTGTACTGTCTCTTCCGCGGATACACCCTGAACATAGAGAATACCGAGGAACAGAAACGGAAGAGCCAGGACAGGAAATTTCATCTTATGGACTGTTGTAGCAGCAGTCAAGGATGTGGACAACGGAGCGCCCGTTGCTGTGCCATGGGGTGAAACGTCCCTACATTCGTGTACCACTGTTCGTTTAGACTCAAGTGTATTTGGACCAAGCATTGTATTCGATTATGATATTCAGGATGACAAGTGAACCTGCAAGCACCTGACTCGGACCTATATACCCACAGGTTTGCGGTAGAAATCAAGGTGTCGATTGCGAGCCTACCTCGGAGCGCCGCTGCAGGTGGGTCACCACGTGCAATACTTAGTGGCAAGCACGCTGTCAAAATCCAAAAGAACTTCAAGAAGGACCCATACAATGTACCTGCATCAGTCAGAATCAGTCAGATCTTCCTCTACTTCTGAATCTTCGACGATATCCATGAGGTCACAGTCGTCCACGCCTGTTCGATCTTTGCCCTGACCTTCTTGCGTTCTCCACATTCTTGCCAGGAAGTCCGGAGTGCTTGCGGTCTCGATTCCCTTGTCATCTCGAACTTTGATGAACCTTGGGAACCGGAGACTTAAGCCCCGCGTCGCTGAGACCAAACCTAGCGCGGCGACGGAAACAGGGCTGATAGTGATGCTGTATGAGTAGATATCACTGAGTGAGCCCTGACCGACATCCACATGCACAGAGATAGAATGTCGTACTCTGCTCCACGGATTTCCCATACTTCCTGTGGTTTGAAGTATACTTCGGGTTTCAGTCCTGTGAGGATTGAAAGGAAGATGTATTGAGCAGAATTCATGATTATCATCGTATCCGCCAAGAACTGACCTCCAGTTTCACAATCGTATTCCCACTGTTGTTCCCGCGAGCAAGTATCGGAATCCTCAGGGTACCGCATGCGTAGGTCCTGATACAGAGTCAATCAAATATCGCACTCATGTAGAACCGGTCAACAGATTACTCGCCTTGTAAAACGAATCTGTGAACCCTGCATGCAGCGTCAGATATCTAGCATATTGTGCGCGACGCGAAACATCATTTGCACAAACCTGACATGCATTTGCACACGGCGACAAGCTTGGCAGCGTCAGGGTCCCATAAGGCCAGCAATATAGGGCTCCACCACCTGAGAGGACCTGTTCAATCGGCTACCCGCGATAGAACATGGGCCCACACGTACTGTGCTTTCCTTCCGTTTCCATGCCACGCTCCGATCGGGACGAGATCGAGACTGTCACCTAGACCGGTGACATAATCCTTTTTCAACTTCAGCCAGGCAGAGGTACGCTTATCTACTCTGTAAGGATCAATTATTATACCGCTGCGACAAGTCAGGCGCACGCACCCGGTTCGTATGTCGCAGGTAAGGGCTTCCTTCTTGTCTTCTCCTTCTTGCTCTTAGGCTCCTCTAAGATGTCGCCGTTGTCTAAAAGCTGAATGCCATATCGAACAAGGTGTGTGTCAGTAAAAGTTCCAACCATGCAGCGTCAACCGCCAGACCTTGATCATGAGTCCTTCCGTGCGACTAGTCAAAGCTAGTTCCCAAAATTCTTCAAGATTTTCCCGGCCATCCTCACTCTCACAGTTTTTCACGTGATCAAACTGTGCCATTGTCAGTTGTCGGGACCTGAGCGGGGGAAAATGTGAGCGCAAGAGTTGTCTACGCTGACGAAAGGGCTCCTGTAGCAGTATCTGGGTGATGCGATCAGTCAACATTGTTATTGAAAAAATAACATTCGAACGAGTGTCAGGACATACTTTGCCATCCAGATACATTATGTCAAACGCAAAGACGCACACAGTGACTTTCACGTCGTCTATGCGGACATCTCGACGGGCCCTGTTTGAGAGCTCCTGAAAGCTTTTCAAAGTACCGTCAAGCAGATCAACCGCCACAATTTCGGCGTCAAAAATGAACGATGTGGTCTGCCGCGAGTTGTCTAAAATGTGTTCCGCGAGAGCAACGATGTCTGGGTACTGCGATACAGAGAAATCAGTTCCGTGGAAACATCAGCTACGCAACGCGTGCTTGCCTTGTCAGTCATGTCTTCTAGGTGGCGAGAAAAAAGTTTGACTGACACCTTCCCATCTGGTTGCCTGATTGCATGTATCTGGACGCGTTGACCATCGTATTTGAATTCTGCAGTGAACGACAGGTCTCCGAGTCTATCATATATCTCATCCAGCGAGCGTGTCGGAGAACCCAGGGTTGGAAGCAGCGGGATTCCTGTGGTAGGGTCCAGTTTCAGCAATTCCAAGATCCGATGGTGAACGCAACACTAACCTACGGACAGCGGGAGATGCTCGGCCAATCCATCAAGACCTACTTCAAGGAGACCATCGACTATCTGGTCGTAGTTTGGGCGCTGAACATAGACCTTCTTGATCAGGTTTTCGGCAGCAGTGTACTTTTCATTCAATTCATCCCTTCTCTGGTCGGCCAGGGCTTTCTTGATATCAGGAGGTAGAGGTTTGATATTGCGAATGAGCTCGGCTGATGCGTAGAATACAGACAACGGGGAACCAGGGTTGATAAGACGCGTGGGAGGTGTCAGCACGACGGCTCTTGCCAGAGCGGTCAGAATTGAGGTGCGGACCGCTCCAACGCGAAGGTTTTGGCATAGAGTTCGGACAAGATACCGAGTTTCTTCCCCTTTGGCCGCCACGAGGAGCCGCTCAACGATAGCTTGTTTCTGTTTAGCAGCACCTTGACCTTTGGCATTCGCGATTTTAAGGAACGCGTCATACACACCCGTGATAAGCAGCGGTGGATGCGGAATCAACGTCCGAACGTTAGACTTTGCTTCAAAAGCAACATCTCCTGTGATAAACCGACATCAGAAAACTGCGCAATAGACTTGAAGGATATGTACCTGGGTCCCCGGTGGTGTTGTAAAGCCTTTTCAATGCAGAAGATGTAAGTCCCGAAACGTGCTGTATGGCTTTGGATATGACCGAAGGACCCAACCCCAATTCCAGAGGAGAGTACGGAGGAGAAAGCGAATTAGAAAGGAGATAGAGTGCCGGTAGAAGGGAAGCAGGATGATATCTGGTTATGGTCCTGAGCGAGTTCGTCAAGGTATTCAGTATCACGATGCGGGATCGAGTTTCCGACAGCGTGGAAAGTGTATGGGCAAGGAAGGAATAAGGTGCACTCGCGCCATCAGCCCAAGGAACGGAATCTGAGTCGTATGACGGTGGGTCCACCGTCAGTGATCGATACGTGGGGGCACCTGCCGGGCTCACGTTGCTGCTAAGGAAAGACGGGCCCGCAGCGCTAACGGAAGATAGCTTCGCAAACGACGCTGGGGTCAAAGCACCAGGGGCGCTTCGATTCGGGCGACCCGAAGACCCCTCCCCTGGGCTGCTCGAAGAGATAGTTTGAACTTCTTGGTCGTCAAGTAGGTCAACATTTATCACTTCCGACCGCGCGGATACCGTGGAGGCAGTTGTCATGGCAGGTCGAGTAGGCCTCTGAGCCTCCAGCACTGGAACCGTCTTCTTGCCCAGTTCAGATATGTGCGTTGAGCTCTCAGAAAGAGTTCCATCATCTGCTAACACAGTGGTGGATGTCCTGACGGATCGGACGCTTGCGTTTGTATTGTGCGACGTGCTAGCTTTGCCTTTACCGGAAGCATCTTCGGGATCGTCAGGTCGTCCATGAGGGCGAAAAAAGGTATCAAGATTTGACTGATTCGGATGTTGCTTTGATTTCTTTTTGCGTGGGGATGGAGTTGAAGACAAAGAATGTTTGGACATGGCGCGAGCCGTACCCAGGTCAAGTAGCCTGAAAAGGTACCTTGTGCGGAGGAAGAACGGGTATAAGGCAAAAGTAGCGGCCAGAGCGACAAAGTGCACCGCTGATTGGTATAGCAGCGTTCGCTCTCAAAGTGGCGGCGATACGAGGGATTTGGCCCGTTTGTGAACACTAAGTACGAACGAGAGCAAGGTTCGACTAACCAAGTTCAACTTTCGTCTTCAGCTTCCTGCAGAGCGATGACGTAAACATCCGGAAAATGCCGAAAGATCGCGCCACGACGTTCCGGGTGGCGGAAGATTGAATCTTTCAACAAGATTGTGGCAATCTCCCAATCCTACACCCTCTGATACCGATCTGGCCATAGAAAGATAGCGTATTGATTCCGTAGGTCTGCAATGGCGTATTCGCTAAATGCTACCGTGTCCCAGTTTGCACCATTCCCTGTGCGTTCTCAGGTGGGGAAGAGAAGAATGAACCTGAGGAAGCGTACCCCCACACTGATCGTTCTTCTGACAGGGTAAGTTCAGTCGTTCATTCTCAGCCACCGGCCCACCGTGTGCTCTTGCAAAGCTTTCGGTGTCCAGAAAATTCCACTCTCTTGTTCCAAACATCACCGTGATAGCGCCTGTAATACTGTTCGCGGACGCGTGCCTCGTCCTTGTTGAGATTTGGGCCTAGTGCGAATCTCCAACGCGTGTCGTGGCCATCTGTCCCCGGAGGGCCCTGCGCACGAACCGGATCTGGCGTGAACACCCTCCTCTTTACGGTATTTTCACGAGAGAGTTCTACCCCGGCATATGTCATCTAGCCTCAGCTGATCCTCAACGGACGCGCATTGGGGCATCGGTGCACGCTCTCTTTGCGTCTAGATAGGCGTCAGATATGCGCTATTAATGCCGCAGCTCTTTCTGCATCAGGAATCGCTGGGGGCCACACAAAAACGTAGAGACGCAACAACGACGCTGCATCATGCACGATCGAGAGTATGGTGCAGCAGGTTGTACCCTCTTTTACTTGTCCCTAAAATAGAACGATATGTAATTCAGTACTTTGGACTCACTCGTCTGCATTACCATCTGACATTCCTACATACCGTATGGCGCATCCAGTTAGCACGAGGAATACGCACAAGACAATCTACATAATCAGGGGATAGAGGCACCTCAGGCTACACCTGACAGACAGACATTTTGCCACCTACTTTGTAGGTTTCAGAGAAAGGCTACACATCTTCCGGACCTCAGATGTGCACGCAACAAAAACAAAACAAGATCGGGTCCATCTCGGAAGCGATTGAAGAGATCGTATCGGTGTAAAGACTCACGGTGGCCGGTAAAGATCGGGTCCGGAGGACCAGGAAGACACATACGCCAAGCCCCTCTCATACAGAAAGTGCCGTCTGGCGCAAAGCATGCATATGCGGAGAAACATAGCGTCCTCATACGTCTCACGAAAACATAATTAACGGTACGACCGGACGATCCTTGATCGGCTGAACGGAATATCATGGCAAGGCCCTCTTTCATTCGACCGGTTTTGTTTACGCCTAGACCGCAAAAACCCAATCTCTCGACTGTAGTTGATACTCAACGCCCGGAAGATCCAGGTCTGCAAAGATTTTTAATCCTCAAAGCTCCGTCTATCATGCCTTACCGGCGCATTCGCGCTTGATGCATGTTCACTCTTGATGCAGTAGCGTATATGTTGATTTAAGAGTGATGCTACTAGAATAGTCATATTGAGGGCTGGCCGCTGGAAATTGCGATGGCATGCTTGTTTAATGCAGTCTTCGAAATCTGCCCAAGCCATATTTGCTGGTAAATTCGCCCTATGCGGAGTCCACAAGTAGTCTGCAGGAACGATACTTGAGTCTGACGCTCCGTTGGCACTAACTCCTTATGGCTCTCAAGCATCATTCATTTCAGTTGACAGATCAAGCCAGAGGCACCATACCTCATTTTGATTTGCTTTCTGGCCAATTGACATACACGCTGTTCGAGACATATTTTCATACTGTATGTGATGAAGATCTGTGAAGGGCTTTGTGGCAGTGTGCTGTGCCTGAGCTGAATTACGACTAACCTCGCAAGCATCTCCCGGGCACATAATTCAGACGGTTCATAAAGATGCGGTCAGGAAAGCAGCGGCTTCAATACCCATACCCCACACCAGCAGGATGTCCGACCGACGAACCCAGCCGATACCTCCAAATCCTAACGCTGTATACGCGATGCCCCAGCAGCAATGGAACGGTGCACCTCAGTATCAGTCTGGATATCCTGGTACTGGACACTTTCCTGCGGCTTGTAATCCACATCCGTCGCTCAGGAGCCACCAGGATATGGCCCATCAGCATGGGTCGTCGTCATACGGGCAAGCCCCGCAGATGGTTGACTACCAAACGTCGCAGCACCCCTATTCGCACGACCGATCGTCCGCTGTATCTAGTACGATACCACAAACCGCATACCAGGTCGACCGTCAGGGGATCCCTCTCCCCGTCCCAACGGCGCGACCCCATACGCACTCGCATTCACTCCCGCACTCTCATTCGCCATCACATTCACATTCATCGTCGCAATACTCGCCACGCTCACATTCTATCCATCCTTACGCGACGACACCGCCCTACGCGCAAGGTCCGCCTCAAGGCCCCATGCCGGGCATGCTCGCGGGACAATACCCTCCGCAGGTAGACTTCTCCCAGCAAGGAGACCCCTCATCGCAGTATCCGGCGTCGCCTCAGCGGCCCTTCTCTTGTGACATGTGCGCGCTCTCGTTCAACCGCCAGCACGATCTCAAACGGCATCGAGATACACATACCGGTGAAAAGCCGTTCCTTTGCAACGGAGGATGTGGTAAAACGTTTACGAGGAAAGACGCACTGAAGCGACATCAGGTTCGTATGTGTTTCGTTAATTCTTTGCCGCTGCTCACGCTTGTCACTTCAGCTGGTGAAGCGATGTGGTGTGGAAGATACAACATAATATTGGGACAACTATTGACATGTAAGTCAGCGTCATCTTCACTCTGCTACTCGCTCTGATCTAGTTTGGCAGATAGTACATACCCGCTAATACCCCGTCTCCCCAGCTGGCCTATATCCTACTTCGTCGTCCTATTTCTATCGCATTGGTTTCAAGGAGGAATCGGGGAGGAATGTATCGCAATCATACTTGTACAGTATCTTATGGACTGCAACTGTAAAACCCCCATGTAGCGTGTCAGCATACAATTCACTCCGTTATTTTACAGTCGGATATCATGTACCTTAGACACTCTCCGTTTCTAAGCCACCGTCTCTGTACCGCCGATCCGCCTCTCCAGAATCCATGCACCGTGTGGTACCAGCTTCTTGTAGTAATTCTCGTGCACTGCAATCTCCTTGAAGCCGTGACGCTCATAGAAAGTTTTCGCGGAGGTGTTGGACAGCTGTACGTGCAGATATACGGAGTCGATCTTGGGTTTGATGTTAGAGGTGGCAGCTGTAATGATCTGCTGTAGACTCTGCGAGCCCAAACCTTTTGATCGATAAGGCTGTACGAGACCTTAGGCCTCAGTGGTATGTTTCAAGGATACTAGGGTTTGATGACTTACAGCAAGGACACCCATAGTCATCAGATACAACTTCGTAATTCCGTCGGTAGTTTCCAGTCTGCAGCAAATGGTCCCTACTGGGATATCATTGTAATAGACTGTATCCGGATCAATTGACTGCCAAGGAATATGTGGGAATGGGCGTTGGACACGTACCAAGTTTGCAGAATTCCTCTGTGTCCGGAAGGAGGACATCTTGGTAGAACTTCTCGCTATACTTGATAGGAAAGAGCACAGAGTTCAGTTTCCGCACAGTTCCTTTGTAAGATACGACATTAGAGATCGTTTTGTATCCACATAGACAGTAAACATACCCAAGTTGTTTGGCGTCAGAGATGCGAACGAAACCCGTGGTTGTGGATGTAGCGAAGACGACATGGATGCGTGGGAAAGTAGGACGCGTCGAGCTCGCTCAATATTTGAATATAGGCGACAACCGCGTACGGAGACTCATGGCCCCTCAACTTCCTCTCCAACAGTACGCATTTCTTTTTTGTTCTGAACGATCTACAATCATCTACGGTGCTAACGACGTCCCCGAAAGGGTTCTCAGACACTGAGACGGCATCACCGATATCTATAGCTCAATCAAGAGTTTACAGATTTTACGCAGGTCATCATGACTTGGATGAACAGCCATGTCCGCCCCGACCTCAGAAGTCCGGCACCCAGAAGGCCTTGTGACCCAATATGTGTCATGACACCGACGTCGCTATTGTCGCGGTGAGATGTGACTTTTGACGGTTATAGAGAACAATGACGAGGCAATCGACCATCCAGCCGAAGCCATCCTGCTCTCGCGGTCAATGTAAAAATCTAGTAGAGATGTGATTGCGGCCGCCAGCATAATTTTCCCTGCATCTGTACGTCCGATATCCATCTATTCGCAGGACAAAATTTGGAGCTGATACGTTCGTTGATGATCATAGCAACCGGCCAACCAGCCAGTCTTCTATCAAGCCGCTTTGGTGGTAATCTGCCATTCAAGAACGCTGCTCAGCGCTGATTTCAGTACCTACAAGGATATCGCAGCTCCAAAACACCAGACCGGGCAGGGACTGGATATGCCCTCGGGCTTGTCATACGAGCCGAGGTCACTACAAACTCAGCCGTTCGACTCCGATAGCCAGCGTTCGGGCAGGATTAATGAGCTGTTCCAGGCTTATCTTTGCAAGAGCCCTTCGACTGCCAATTCAGGTGGCTCTGTTTCTACTTTTGAAAAATCGGCTTTGCTTCGGTACGAACATCTACCACCGGTCAACGGTCAACCCGACCTGTTGGTCGCTAGCGAAGCAGCTTCGGATTGATGTGCAAAACCCGCAGCGCAACACATGAAGAAGCTACACTGAGTCTTCTAGCCTTTTGCAGATTCGGACGCTGCTGTACTTTCGTCTCATTGGTTTCAGCCACTAGTCGAAGCTCGTCTGCGAACGTCTCCGTAACAAGACGTCTGGATCTGCACTCTGGGCTGCGAGCCCTCCCTCAACATCTGTCTGGCTTAGATCTGGAGACCAGCATCTACTGTCAAGCTGACTCTGCACAGGTCTCCGACAACTTTCCATCTTGAACTGAATAAATTGCGTTGTTCCTCACAGCTATCAGCTGGTGCGAGCGGCGCTTCCGATGAAGCCTGACTCAGCGAACTTAGTCTTTTCACCAGCGGGAAGTTATCGTGCGTTGCCAGCGGCTGTAGTCGACTAGGTGAGTGCAGTAAGCGGCATCGCGTCTCATAATTGAATAGACTTGATGTTCATAGTGCCAGCATCTTCCTAAACCATTCAATGGGTTCTCAGGCGTAAAAATTCACCGTGGCGCTCCTCCTTCACAATCTTCACAAAACCAAGTAACCGGTATTGCTCGCTGAGAGGCATAGCAGCACTCTATCGTTATGCTCTCGTCTTCGCAAATTGATCTGAACCCGAGTCGGACGCGAATTGGGTACTTTAGGTTCCTAACTCTGTTTGACAATGCTGACTTTCAACTGCGGATGGGAGTTCAATATGGTACCTTGCGGCAGGACATCGTCTCACACCTTCACACCTTTCAGACTTATAAAACATTTTGACCCTTATCTCGGATGCTGTACGTTCTCCGTATGTTCCTTTGAAGGGACACAATCCAGCAACATATACAGTAGCTCTCACTGCCATTTTCGCTACATCCAATTTTCCGGACCCACCCCGGACAGGTGGCGCAGAACACAGCCCCCAAAGTTTTCTTACAAGTTACCCTGCCGACCACACGTCGGCGAGTGTAATCCCGACGGTCATGCTCCGCCCTGAAGACAACAGCTTCCTCATGGATTCTCCAAAGGTGCGGAACAGGTGCCAGTGATCGCGATGCCAGCGTGGTAGAGAATCACTTAGTTCTGTCACCCTGCTGTTCTTTTGAGTTTGGGTGTATTGATGATGAATGGAATACCTTTGTGGACCTAGTTTGGGCAGCTCTGCCGATGCGGCAGTGCGCTACCATTGAACGCTGAAAACTGCGTTCAGCACGTTCGATGTGCCTGCTCTTTTGCTGTACTAGTTCAGAATGTACAAATCGACCATATGCGAAATCGACTGTTCATCTTCACGACAAATCACACCATTGAAATGAGCCTGCAAAATGGTTACGGAGATAACGACGACAACATGCTGCGAACAAGTACATTGAGTAAAGTGAGGTGATAGCGCAGATACGGAGAGGGATGCGGAGGAAGATACGATGAGATGGGTGAGGGATATATCATGGGTACAAGATGCGGAGTGGATATAGATAATGATGACAACAATTGCAGAATACAACAGACAGGAAAATGTCCTTGGGATCTTTTCTTCGTTTCTTCGTCTTCTGGTGAGATCATGGTGGGCTAATCGATACATAGCGCAGACGTAACTGGTTGAGCGCACTGTGCGGGGGACGAATGAGAAGAGGGTAGGGTGACGTTGCCAATTTCCGAGGAGAAATCCGGCTTTGACCTGACCGACCTGACTCGCGTCAATTCGGTGATATAGACAGGAACTAAGGGACTCACCTGATTACCAGGAGACCCAAACCCGCCGCCCTCTTACAACGTAGAGAACCTGTTCCTCTGTCCGATACTGGCTTTCTGCTTGGAATGGCCACGTTTCTTCGGAGGACGCTGGTCCAACTTCGCCAAATAGACGTCATCAAACGTCCGGAAGATACAGCGTCCCCGCTTATCATGTTCCGCGAGGGTGACCCAAACACAATGCCACCGACCCTCTTCCTTGAATTTGAACGCGAGCGCAGCATGGTGCTGCACCCACTCGCTCTCCTTCTTCTCGCCCAGCTCGTACGCGCGATCTGCCAGGCTGACGATGGCCGCATGTGATATGGTGTATTCCACATCACCAGCCCCGTGTTCGAGGGCGTGGAACACGGATTCCAACGCTGGGTTGGTCTCGATCGCCTTTGGCAGACCTGGGTATGCAGGATTGTATCCGTCTACTCTGATCTGGTATGACGTCTTGTCGGTGAAGTACAGCGTCACGGTCGGATGCGCACTCGACCGCGCGATCTTTCGAAGGACTTTACCGACCAGTTCGGTCGGTGGTATGCCAATCGGGTCAAGTTTCAGCGATTCACGCTTCCGGCGAGCGTTCTCGATGTTGTATGCGGGGTATGAGCCGTAACTTGGGAAGGCCGGGGAGATGGGGGACTCGGGCGCTTTGGGCAGCGGAATGGCCACGGGTTGCAAACGTGTTGGGGCCACGTCCTTAGCCAAGGGTGCTCCAGGAGACATGTAGAAGGACTGTGTTAGTTGTGATGATGATGAAAGTTACGTGAAGTATGAACAGAGAACGAGCAGAAACTGGGCATGAAGATGGTTGTGGGAGGAAGAGGGCCGCCGACCAGTTGTGTGACGCCGCTAATAAGAGGCGGGACGCCCACAAGTATAAATAAAAACAAATACAGATCACGTTGGCACAATGGAAAGTTTGCCTTTTGACAATGATCTCGTATCGCTCAGTTTACTCGGAATCTATTGTGTCGTGGCCATCCATGTTTGTGCTCGCTTCCAACATGAAACAGAAGACAAGACGAGATATTACGAGACCTCAAAATGACTTTGCAGACGACTCGATCGATTCACGACGCGTCCTGACAACGGTGGATATTTATATCCAGGGTCTACGAACGTGCTATCGGCTGAGTATGGGCGGGAACGAAGGTACACAGAACATAGCATGGGTCACCAGCGAATGGCTGTCATAAAAGACAAAGAGACTTCGGGATCAAGCAAGGCTCTTCATTGTCAAGGCACTTGCAATACGAGTCATCTGAGTGCAAGTCTAGATGACCATTGCATTATGCATGCTCAACACAACAGCCTCAAGATACAAATAGGCAGAAGGTCGCACGAGCGTTATAGATTTGAAACCGGCCCTATGACGAGGTGGAGAGCCCGAGCCCGAGAGGCAATCAACCAGCCGGTGATCTGATAACCTTTCTTCGTGTATCTGCTTGTATCTCAACGTTCAACCTTCATTCCAATTACACTCTACGACATGGGTGAGTACTTTAATCCTGTCTACTTACAAAGTACGCTTGACGAAAGTACCCAAACCACATCGGATCCTCCTCCGCAGCATCCGAAGAAGAGATCGTCCTCACCGCGCCACACGCGCCCCACCCCACCGCGATCGAGGCCTTCACCGTCGTCGAGCACACCATCAAGCACGAGATCCTGAAATCGCGCAAGGACTGGGACATCCACGAGCCCAAGATGTGGTCGCGCGCCGCGTCGCTCTCCGACGCGCAGCTCGTGCACTTCAGCATCGCGCACGACCTGGTGGAGGTCCGGAGCGCGCCGACGTCGTATGGGACGATCGTGCTGGGGAAGTTGAGAGTTCCTGCTGTGAACGACGAGGAGGGCGAGGGGTTCATCCATGTCCGGTGAGTTCTGGTCCTTGTCGACAGTCTTCTTCCGGTCGTGGTCCTTGGATGCTGTAAGGATGGTTGATCTGATCGATGCACCGTCTCTATTCCCGTATACGCCTTGAATCTTCCCTGCTTCGGCCACTGCCAGGATCCACGATCCTCCCAACCGGGTACGTCCTCGTCCTTCCTTCTTCTTTCTTGATCGCCGTTCGCAGCAGTTGACAAGTGTTGTGTTGTAACGTTCCCAATATCCAGGGACAAGAAGACGTGCGGTTCCACTCTATTTGGACTGACGAGGGGAACAAGACGGCGGACGGGCACCCGACGACCTGGAGGGCGATCCAGACCAAGGACACGCCGCTCATCTTCTTCAACGAGTGATGCAGCGCGTCGTGTTCGAGGTCGGGCTAGACGTGACGTGAGAGCTGAGAGGCAGATGTATGTCAACGAGCAGATACTCGGAACTCTATATCTATGGAAGAGAAGGCGATAAAGATACGTGAATGTACGCTACAAGTGGCAATGGAAGGATTTGGAAGGGGAAGAAGTGCTGTACGTAGTGTGATGTGAATATGCTACAATGAAGACATGAACGAAGACAGCTGCTGCCAGCCGGCGGCGCGATACGTTCAGCTACGAAGCAACAACAACCATGTCGACGGACGTGGCGTGTAGTCGTCCGCAACGTGAACGGAGTCGCCCGCCTACGGCAGCCGCCGCACTTACGATGCCTGTGGAACAAGCATGGAAGAGAGAAATCTATCATAGTTAATGTACACAGGTACAGCCATATACTTCACATGGGGCATAAGCAGCGCACAAGAGGGGAGTAGAGATAAATCGCAGCTAAAACAGAGAGGAGGAATAAAGTATGGAACAGATGTAAGGCGAAACGCAACCGTAAACGCAGACAAAACAGCAAGTAAGATAACAGAAACACGAGATGCGAAAGTATCCATGCTAAAGTAAACTGAAAAAGCCCGAGACACTCGTTCGTTCGACCAGGTCGTATTCAACGCGGCAGAGCAGCAACTTACTAGTCAATTCATGGGGGGTACATCCCTCCAATTACCACTATAACTAACATCTTGAACTTCGGAAAGACCATGGCCGCCCTTCGCATTTGCAAAAGCCGGAGTCAAGTCGCCGAGAGCCTCATACAACGAAGGAAGTCTCATAGCGCCGCCATACGGCGTCACCGCGGGATTCAGCATTGGAGGCATCGGCGTAGAGTCCATGATCATCACGGAGCTTGCACGAGGTCCACGTAAAAACACGCCACCTTTGAGACTGTCTTGGGCAAAGGGGGCAGAGCCAAGGTTGTCGTATCCTTGGAACGGCGCGAGCGTACCAGGAAGAGGCGTCGGAAGGTCCAGGAACCCGCTCATCTGGATCGTGCGATCCCCGTCATCTGACGACGACGAGATGGAGGACATCGGCGAGTAGAAAAGTGTCGGTGTCGACATCGGCGGCGAGAGATCGTCGTGATCCCGAAGAAGTTCCGTCGCGTCGCCAGGCAAGCTGCGAGCGTACTGCGATGTGTTGACGTAAACCGAGGGCACTTGCTCCGGCTCTTCCACGATGACTTGAGGTAGACCATCGCCGAAGAATCCAACAAAGGGCGCTTGGGCGTCCATGCTGAACGTCCCCGCAGGTGCTGTTGCGTTCCGCCTGAGCTGCGCTGCGTCAGTTGCCCGCGTCGAGGTTACCCCGAACGAGAGCTCCCCGTCGCTCTTGCTTCTTGCAACAGGTTTCCTGCCAGCGACGGTAGCACTCTTCCCAACCCACAGCCGCCAGTCGAGGGCTTCACCTAGAGCACGTTCGCAACGGCTGATCTCCCGCGGCGGGAGCCCGACCAGCTTCGCCCAAGCCCGATTCGAGTACGAGCGATCTTGCATGAACTTCGAAGCGAGGATGAGGCAGGCCAGAAAAGTGCGACGGGGACAGAGAAGACAGGAAGGGACAAGAGGGAGGGGAGGTAAAGGAGGAGAAGGTCGTTTGGAAGAGGAAGAGGTAGCGCTAGAGGATGAGGACATTGGTGAGGGCGGGGCCGTCAGCGGCTCCGGTAGGCCCACGAGGCGGGCAAATTCGAGATCGTATGTTTGGTCTCCAACCATATCATCCGAAACCATAGACTCGGAATCGAGATCCATGGCAATGATGATCCGGTCACAAACTTCCTCTTCGCAAGACGAGGCCGTCTGAGAGTTCTCTTGCCGGAGAAGCTCCGGTATCTTACCACGTACGGCCTCCAGGTAGCAAAGAGCAGTCTGCAGGACGCCAGTGGAAGTGCGAGAACGACGAAGGACCTCATGGACGAACCCCTTGAGAGGTAGGAGTTGGCTGCTCCGTGGGGTGTCCGAAGAGTTAGCCCGATAGGCACTAGAGGTCGAGGAAGGGAGAACAGGACAAAATGGCGATGTCTGCGTGGAAGGTGAAATGGGGGAGGGAAGCTGTACGTTGCGCGCATGTTGGAGGGAGGGAGTCTGAACCAGAAGGATCGGCTCGCTCTGGCTGTCGCCCGAATTGGGACCGAATGACGCGGTACGCGAAGAGGTCCGGAAGACACTGGGAATGTCCTCCGGATGCCATATATCGCATAGAGAGTTAACGGCCTGGTCTGGAGTCCGGACGGAATGGAATGAGCGGCTGCATCAAGAATTACTAAGAATTATGTGGGAGACTTGCCAATTAACCGGGTGACATATCTGTTTTTCAAAGATTCGCGCGATTGTCCAATAGTCTGACACGACTGGTTGGCAGATAGCTTGCGGGGCGGTTCGAGAAGAGTCTGTTGGGCGAAGGGAGAGGAAGACGATGATGTTACAGAGGAAGCTGGGGTATTGAGATAATTGGTCGGAGAGCGAGCGGGCTTTGCAATAGTGGTTGACGAGTACGGTTGCCACCTGGTCCTGGCGCTTCGCGCGCCGGGACCCCTGTGGGAAAGTGTGTGGGATAGGGAGTGCATAGTGTCGTGGAATGGGCTGCTAAAGAAAAAGAGACGGAGTGGTGGCTGCTGAGAGACTGGGCAAGACTGGAAACGGTGATTATTGGGCTTGTTCAGAAAGTAGCATGGACGGAGGTCTTGAAGATGGAGGAGTTGATAATGATAGGTTCAAAGCAAGACTTGGAGGACTGAGAGAATGAGGAGCTAGGCGTGACGAAGAGCTGAGAGGCGGTGGGCGACGGGACTGGGTATCTTGAGACGGGCTTTGAATACATTGCGTTCGGTGGGGAGGTGTGGATGTCCGAAGTCACAGACTCTGGACTATCCGGGGATTGTTTATAGTTCTTGCCGGGGGGCTAGAACTGAGAGCTTTGGGCAGCGTGCAGAGGATGGTCTGTGTCGTTCAGGACGATGAGGAGGATGTGTTGGACGGCGAGGAGGGAGGAGGGAGGGGCGGGCGAGGGGCTATAAGGGGCGGCGGAACTCACTCGAGTCACTCACTGCCAGGTCGCTGCCCTTAGACGCCTCTGACTCACATCCGAGTCCGGCGTCACCGGTACAGCTGACTCCCGCACCGGCTCATCCCACCCCCGCCCCTCATTGCCGCCCGATGCCGACGGCCTGACCGCCGTAGAGCTCACCCACAGCCTCGGCCCCGCCACGGCGACGACGCACACAGCTCTTTCGTATCATACTCGTATCGATACGACGTCGTGCCTGCTCATCGGTCTCGACTCACGTCGGGACAACAAATATGTTTTTTTTCATCAGTACTAATACTGGTCTTGCGCTTTCGGTCATTCCGTGACCATCGCCTCTCGCTGCGGCGAGTAGCATCGAGTCTCGACTCATGGCCATCGCGCTCCGTATACAGCTCGTGACGTTGCCTTACAGAGCTGATCGGTATCAACGTCCATCCCCGCTGACCTGCGGTTCCCACAGACACCGCAATCCATATGCGCAGTTCCCCTTCCAGAACAGCTGCTCTCTGCGTGTTCGCCGATCTTTGCTTCGATGCTTCTTGATGCACTTGACGTGTCTCGATATGGTATCTAGGATCGACTGCCGAGGTGGAACGCATTCACATATACGCTGCCCTCCACCCGGGCTGTGGTCTCCCAGTCGTCGAACACCTCTTGGCCGTCTTCGAACTGCATTCTGGCCTTCACATTCCCGAAGCACTACCCACAACCCAGTGCGTCTGGCGCTGTGAAACACCGTCCAACCCATCCGTCTTCCTATCTGGTGGCCCTGGATGAACGCTGGAAACTTCCGGACCTCTGGTGAGCTTTTCAGCGTTCTTTCACTGTTTTCCTGACTGATTTTGTTCACAGAATCCGAGCTGTGCGGTTTGAATACTTGCTAGTTAGCTGAGCTATTTGGTCATGCGTCTATCTATCATCATTTTAATGTGTTGTACAATAGTGGTGACGTGAAACAGCATCTTTCTTCTATTGCATAACCTGATATCACAAGCACCAGGATCGTGTCAAACAATACAAGCGCGAAACTAGTGGAATGCAAAGAATTGCGCTATACCTCGTCTCCGGTTGTGTGCTGTTAGACGACCTCTCAATCTCGCTCCCGGGCGGGAACCGTCGGGACGTTCGCGACTTGCTTTTAAAGTTATGCTCTGGTGATCCTTCGCCAGTGGCCGGGCCACAATGTCCGCACTTCACTTCACTGTTACTGCGATCACTGTAAGGCTTTTCCTCGAATTATATTTTCTCGACATTCCTGATCCCCTAGCTGACCCTAGCTTGTCGCACAAGTATTCGGACTACACATACTTGATCTGTCGGGACTGTCGGTGTGATTTCTCTGACACAAATTCTTGAAGCACCTGCTTTTCACTTACGGCCTTACCAATCGACCGAGGAACTGGTACGTCTTGGTTGCTCTCACTTGACCGGCTTAGTGAGCTCAACCGATTCCCATTGCCATTTGACTTTCAGGGTCCGTGAACCTAGGTATTATCCTGATACATACCTGACCCGTAGATCAATCCGACTGTCGCACATGCGCAATGCTGCGCAGACGAGAGCTGTCTCTAATAGCAGCCAACGTGACTCTGGGATTTGGCTGTTCTCTAACGCAAACCTGCGAACACGAGTGTCCTCCAGCGGCATCAACAGCCCCATGGGTTAGGGCGCACATAGACCCTATGTGGGCTGTCTATCTGTCTGTCCATGTTCGATGTGCTCATATCCCCGAAGTCTCAGACGCGTACAGAAGCGGAGATCTGCTATCTCCCCTTAACTTCAGTCACTTCATGGTTTTCAGGGCTCCGGACTGCTGTGTACATCTCTCCCGTGCGGTAGGGTTTCTCCGGAGCTTCTCATAATACGTCCCTTTGACAATCACTTCAGGTCGTCGCAGACTTCAGATCTGTGGTGCTCATGACACACCTGGACGATCTTGTGTATGTGGCAACGTCCGAACGGTGGAGCGACAAGTCCGAATCGGCTGCTACTGCGGTGAAGGGATCCTCCGACTCTCGATGACCCTAGGCGAGCTCATGTACGAGACGGATCCCGTCATCGCTCTGTTGTGCAATGTGTCATTCCATCTTGTTCGTCGTGGCGCACACAGCACTCAGCAGGTAACCCGGTTTCTCTCATTCGTCATCCCTCCTCAAGCTGACAAATCAGTCTGGATACCCTGTATAGCACGTTACAACACCACCCTCGGGTATACTCTACCGGTCATATATATGGAAGCGTCGACTCAACGTCCGCGTCATGATCTGGCAGGCGAAACAAGTGAATCTCGGGGCGCACTACTCCCACTGCGCCTTCTTCCGGCGACTTGGGTAATTGCGATGCTGTATGATCACCGGGGCATACATTGTGGGTAACGGAGTGCACCGTGTGGACCAATTGGTGGATAGGTGTGTTCCCATGTGTACCGCATCACCGAGAGTTTCTGTGGAACTGAAGCAATGTGCAGACAATGCGTGGGCCTCGTTTTCTGACTGGTTCTCGCTGGCCTTTCCTCCGAGTATGTCGGCATCGGAAAAGAGAAAAGTTTCTTGTGTTTTCTGACATGGGCAATGTGTGCACGTGCGTGTTCTCATGCTGCAAAGTCTTTGTTTCTTCTCAGTCTCTTTTCCCAGTAGTCTGCCACGTATTCCGATGCTGGGTGTCGCGTTTTGTTTACACACGCACTCACGAACACTCGTACAATCAACATGACGGCACGCTCAGGCTCGAATTCATCAAGACTTATTAACGCGAACTCTCTCGGTGATGCGCACCCCGGCTGTGTTCCCGCGACGAAGGTCTTTACGCTCTTCAAACCTAAAGTACCTTCTACATTCAAAGTTTATCGATTATGCTCGGCCAGGTCCGAAGACGGGTTCCTTGTACAACGCTGTCGGAAGCATCATATGTGAACTTGGGGGATTCCGGCGGTTCGCGAAAGCACTTTCGGCTTTCAACGTCTCATGCAATCAACCACCCAAAGTGCCTTCGTTCTCGACGCTTCTATACCTTCGAAGTTCCTACCGGGCGCAGTGGTTATTATTGGTCCGTAGCAGTCAATCCTCCTATCACTTTGCCCGGCGGCGAGTCGTCATCAAGATTGGGCTACTCCCTCCACCCAGTATACTGATCACGCTGGATGGACCTATACATGTATGCCCTCCACTGTACCAATATAGTAAGTTCGCCCAACTGCCAGCTCACCACATCGCATTTACCCAAGTCCGAATTTGTTCAGGAGACGGAAGAAGTGTTTTCCTTTATAATTATGGATGGGGGTGCACCTCGCATCTGATGTGTTTTGCAGCCCTGCCGTATCTTTTACAACTCATTCACACGCTCGTGGTGAAGTTATAACGGTATGGAGGTTGCAGGTCTGATCCATTCCCAACAGTTATCTCACTGTTCTATGGAGTTCAGGGCGATCGGTAGGGGAACCCCGGGGTCGGCGGCAAACAATACTCGTCTTCAGTGGTCGTCAGCGAGGGTGGAACTGGACGGAACTTGAAGGTGCTGTTATGATCCTCAACTCAAGGTTTTTGATTCTGAGTCCATTTATGCATCACACAGCCGTCTATGGGCACCTTCTCAACACGATATGAACACATTTCGGCAGGATTGAAGTCCGTGCACGAGAATAAGTACAGGCGGCGTAATAGCCAGTCCATCTGAAGACAATCGAACCCGCCGAAGGAGCAATAGAACCTCCCGTCATGTGTACTCTCATACACCCACATGACATGGGAGTCTCTTACTGCGCGAAGGGGACTCGAGGAGGGCGCATGTTTCACGATTCGACAGGTGGATGCTTCTCTCCGGTACAGTTCAAGCAGCGCCGGACTTCGACTTGCGATCAATCTCAACAAGGCTGTGCGGAGGGTGAGTGCAGTTTAACGCCCCAAGTCCAGTCCTGAATCAATTGGTAGCTGGGCTACTTTGATAGGGATGCTCCAAGTCACGTTAGGGGGCTTCCTGGCTGTGTTTAGGTTCGTCTGCACCACTTCCCAGTTCGCCCCACCTCGTGTTCGCTTCCGCAAGACAGCTGGTATACCTGGTGACGGTTGTCAGGGCTGCGTATGTGCCAGCCGAAACGCCACGACGGGCACCGTAGATGTTGGGTCGTTGTGTGTCCTTGCATGTCAAAGGCTCTAGGCTTTCGCCTCTAGTCTGTTCTACTACGGCCTCCGTTCGTTGAAGGTTCTACTAGCTGGCTGGGTTCTTGTGGACCCTTGCTACGAAGACGTGTTACGGTGTTTCTACTGTAGTTTGACATCAAGAAACAGGAAGTCTCATGTCCATGGAGCAACCTGTCTCCATCTCTGTCAACTCGAACTGTCTTACAGTAACTTTGCGGGCGCAATACGGTACACCGGTCCTAAAGTGATCACCCCTTTCATTCAAGCTGGCGTTAGACGACTCAATGAAGAGCCAATACCTTTTTCCTTTCATAATGCATTGGCAGATGCCAGCGTTGTTTCCAACATGTTAACGGCGGAATAACGAGCACGATGTTCTTCTGGCACAGAGAAATTGATCGGCGTTCTGGTATTAGTGGTATCCTCTCAGAGTACGGTGACAGCCTCCATGGCAAGAGTCGCTATGATCATTCTCTCATCAGACCCTGGGAAACATCGCAACCCTCCAGCGTATTATGTACAATGCCTGGCTGCACTTGCATCGTAAAGTACTAGCTGCACCTGGACCGTATAATACAATCACAGCAAGCCTGTTTCCCTCGAACATAATATGTGCTGATCTGTTCGGGGGACACGAGTGATAAAATCACAAACAACTTTATATCCTCCGAGGAGGGGGGGGTGGGGGCGCGCGTCGCATCCCGTTTCGCCATATACATCCACGAACATCCTTACGAAGCTTGAGCAGATCGGAGAAGGTGAGTTGTGTGCACTTACGTAGTAGCATCCTTCATATACTGACAGTGTGAGACTTCTCTGTCCGTGCGAGCAACACTCATTAATATGCCTTTGCAAGGAACCTTTTGTACTCTGCGGAGGAAAGTCGCGGACCTGAAAAACGCACTCAATCTGTCGAACGACCGTCCGCTGACACTGTAGCGTCTACAAGTCGAACTTCCAGCAACGACTTCGTAGTGGTGATTTGTCGAGCAGCCCCGAACTTGAGTCAGTCCAACTGCTACATCGAGGAGCATTGGGTGCTCACGACACGTTCATGTATCAACAGGGCGAGGGTGGATGACATCGTCGTTCCTAGTCCAACCCCTACTTGGCCGCTATCTCGTACATAGCCTCCTCGTCGGAACAGATAGGTGCCGAAAGTCATGTTCAGTTCGTTATGTTCAGTTGTTATCTGCAGCTTCTCCGCTGAATACAATACAACTGTGCAGATTGATCCGCTGTTTGAACTTGGGGGTGAATAGCGTAGGCAATGATATCACCTGGATGCACGACATACCTTTGTTACCCAAAATGTCCTCGCAGCAAAGCACCTGGACTCACGCCAATACAAAGATATCCATCCAATGTTCGTTTTGCATCTAATTCGCGCACTCAATACGCCGCCAGACGCTAAGCAATCAGATGGCCACGCCCAACGACCTTCACACTTGCACAGGTCTTCAGCGAATGATCTACCTAGGATCCCATGCAAAGTCAAAGAGGTTCATTATGGGGGATGTCGGAGATGCCACCTACCACCGGCGCAACGCTTCAGGGTACCATGCGGATGGAGAACGGGCGGTGTGGCAAAAAATAGCGGACGCAATCCACTGGCTTTCGCCTTACAAGCATCCCTATGCTCAGAGTTACATTGTCGAGGTCTTTGGCAGGCAGTGCGCACCTGGTAACACGCCAGTCAGCCGGGTCGTTCGCCTTCCGGATGGAGGCTCACCGAAACCGAACTCATCGGTTTTAACCATATCTCTAGGGTTCATCACTTCAGTGTGGAGAATACCTGCGAGGCATGGGACAGACATGTCTTCTGGCCAGCCCCGGCGAACCCTGGCTCCCCTGCATCGTGCAGGAGTGAAAGTTACAGATTCCATCACGACATTCGGACCACCACAATCCACTCCTGTGGCACCGTCGTGATGGGCAGGGTACCAGTCCAACATCCAACGAAAGGTGCCTTGGCAGCTCACCTGTGCCCAAATGTGACCGCCAGTTATCAAACGGCGGGCGGCGCAGGCGTGCAGCGGAGACGTGGCGTAAGTATGACATGTACGCACCGTGCCGTTGCAGGTTGGACCGACCTCCATAAGGCTCCATTTGTCGAAGCCCATCTAGGCCACGGAAAAACTCAGTGTTTGGATCGGGGCACAGCCTCTTACGCACCTGGTATGATGTTTATCCGTCAGCGTTGACCCGTAACAGCGTGGCGTGCACAAGCATAAAGGTCACTTGAAACTGCCTAGTGGTATACCCATATGGTTATGGAGCCGGATCCTCCCTAATTTCATGTCTGTGATGGCGGTCAATAAGTTCAATAGATCCAAACCATGTCGCTGCCGAGAAGACGAATGACCGGTACAAAGCTAAACGGGAGTGCAAATAGAGCAAATATACTGCGATTTGTCCCAAGATACAGCAACTATCGTTGCGCACAGATGGTATATACATTAAGGGAGCGAGGTAATAACATGGCCATGAGATCGTTTCATTCATTAATATCTAACTTGCTGCGACGAGTGTCCTACCATAGCCCTTTCCTGACCCGAGGGGAACTGTGCATGCGAGGTGAGACCGGTGAAACAAGGGATGAAGAGAGACAGACTTACGTATGGATCAATGTGGTCGACGTGAGGAATCATGGAAGAGGTATTCCATTGCCCCGAATGCGAGGTCCCTTCCACCGACCGGATGGCAGAGCCGTGCTCACGAGACATGGTAGAACTGTGATGGTACTGAGACGTGGGGGCGTAGTGCTGCTGTTGCTGGTACGACGTGTACTGAGAAGACATTTCAGGCATGGCAGGCAAAAGATGGCTGTTGGAGTTGTGGACTGGGTATTCGTGTGATGCGCTGGGAACGCAAGAAGCTCAGCGTTGTTTTTCAAGAGGCGCTGCGAAACACGTACTGTCGACGACTTCCCTCTACTTCGTTGGGAATGCTAGATAGTTGCACCTGCTGTTGACTGTAACGGACGATGAGATTCAGGAAAAGAGTAGGTGCGCAAGAATACGCACGTCGGACGACGAGAAATGAGAGGGGGTATCGAAGCTTCAGAAGGCTCGCGCCTGGGAGGGGTATGGTTGCGGGTGGGGGGTGTTGACGTCTCTGAGACACCAGAGGAACCCGCAGTCGATGGTCTTGCGTCGAGGATGGGGCTCTCGAGGGGGCTCTCGAGTTGCTGGTGCGACTGGTCTCTCCGGAGAGTGGGCTTCTTACGCGCCGGAACGCCATCGGGCCATGTGCACTACGCGACGGTTGAGGTGAGGCGAGGAAATAAGCATTGAAAAGCGGAAGCGTACCTCTCGCTGACCATGGGCGCATCGCATGCAGTTGGGTTTGGACTCGTCGCACTGGATGACGGTGAGGACGCGTCTATGAGCTGTCACGAGCGCGAAAATCACCTTGATTTTTTTGGCGCGACATGTCAAGCAACCGGTCTTGCTACGGGTGTACTTGGGCCGCTTGCGCTGGACATCCTGTCGCTGGGGTGCTGCGACGACGTGCATGTGCCCTGGCGGAGGAGGGTAGTAGCCGTGCGGCGGGGCAGGGACGTAGTGCTGGGAGGGGGTGCTGAGGAAGAGGTAAGACATTGTTGCGGTGAGCGAGTGGAAGAGGGCAGGTAAGATGTACTGACTAGTGAACAGAGTCTGCCATTATATCGGAAGGATGAGAGGAGGATGATTCGCGCTGGAGAACTCGCATGTCTGCTGTTAGCGGTCCTTTTGAGGAGGCGAGGACGTGGAGAAGGGGGCTACAGAGCTGATTGTTGTTGCGGATCATCGCATATCGGGGTGGATCGCTGGATCTCAGGGTTTTCCTTTCCACAGGCTTTGGGAGCTTTCCGTCCTCTTTTATTTTATTTTTCCTTCATTTTTGGATATTCCTGGTCTCCAGGGTTGCCGTTTCGCCCGTCGCACCCCTTAGCCGACGGCGAACGCTACCTTTCTGACCCCCGCATCCCGTCACATTTTGCGTACAACAAGGCCGGCACTCACCTCGTTAACCCTCCCAATGCCCCGTTGTCCTCTGTGTCAACTGTGAAGCAGCATTCTCCATCCGGGCATATACAATACAACCAACGAGCATATTTGAGAAGCCTCAGGGCCGTGCGTCTTGATCATCAGCTCCGAACAACCGGCCTTCCGGGCGTGTCATCCCAACAAAGGAAACTGTGATGCGATTTTATTCCTTGAGCCCTCTCCTCGCAATTTTCCGTGCCAATGGGATCCTCAACAGCCCAAGGAACGAGAGCAAGCTCGCAATGAGGCTTGTTGAACGAAGACGGTCACCATCAATTCCCTACTTTTACATACAGATGTTGTATTCCTATTCCACCGTACGCACTCGACAAGGCGTGTGCAGTCACAGGTGCGCGATCCCGTGAACGGCAGGTCCAGGACAATTGGCATTTATCTCCCAACAGGATTTTACGACAACATTTATGCATTCAAGCAGCCCATGACGACACGCCCGAGAACATCACTATCAGACTTGCTATCACCTGAGAACACCCGGTCCGTATCTGGGAGTTTCTGACACTTGCGATCAAGGTTCCTCGACCTTTCACTCATCCAGCCGCTCCTTTGTGGCGAGTGTTGTCAATATGCCTGCTCGTTGCCGCTGTGCAGATGCTCCGTCGTCCGTTGCGCTATTGTTCATGTTTCGGCTACCTTCGACTCTTCCGCCGAGAGCTCATTGTGAGACCCAGTAGTCATGACACGTCTCTCGGCCTGGCTTTCACACAGTTCCAATCAGACACTATCGAGCGGCCCATATGGCTCCCGTCCTGGCTCACCTGGGGGCATTTCTTTGATGGCGAGTGCCAATGCGTTCTATGCATGTGTAAATGTCGTACGACCTCATTTTGTTCGAAGGTACATCACGTTGCTGGCAGGTGGCAGCAGCGCGCACCATTATCAGACAGCGTGTCTCCAGCTCATCCAAGGTTTTTCTCAATGTCAGTCTTCGTTCACGTAACGCCGTGGCACGTTGAACGTTCTGCAGCTGCATACTCACACTATTAGAACATCTCTGAGAAGGTAGAAGCCTGAACACATTTAATCACCGAGCTAGAAAACCCATTTCCTTCGAGATGGAAAACCCATTGATTAGGACCAGGCGGCGCCGTCCCGGGAGCTGATAGAATCATTGGGTTCACCGGAGTCCGGAGTCTCGAGAGTTTGACGGACGGTGCCGAACACATAATTGAAGGGAAGGCGCTGGAATGGATGTCATTGCGCCGCTCTACGAGAGTGGGGCATGCTTGAGTGTTTTGTCTTGACCCTAACCGTTGGAGGGAACATCGATGAGTAAAGGAGGTCAAAGGTGACCTTAACACGTGAGCCATCAAGAGAGTACTCAACAGTAAGATGTGCTGTTCGTCGGAATGACGACTCCGTCCACACCGACGGATGAGGCTCGGAAGGACTAGAGTTTCGTCGGAGCGGCGATGATCCCTCGAGGAAATTCGTCTTCCGTTGAAAATGGTTGCGTGGGATTCCAGGCATTCACCCGGAACGGAAGTCCAATCAGCTGCGAAGAAGTCGGAATGTCAATAGAAAGCCCGCTCTAGATCTCCAAGCACCAGCTGTCACTAATCACACAGCTCGCCACAATCATCATAGCTTGATCCAGAGGGAAACTCGAGACACGTTACGCGCGAGATATAATGCGCGTTCCGTAGTTGTAGTCACTTGGATCAAAAACGGTTCCGCTGAGAGACCGATTGGTGCCAATAAGACCAGATGGAAAGGAGCTCGCGGTCCAAAGGGCTAGACTCTAACAATTGAGAACTTGAACAAACCACCCTCGATGTCTGAATCAAACGCGTTAGAACTCAGCAACAAAGTAAGAAATCGGAATGATAAGTAACTTACGAACGTGATCCGGAGTATATGTTTAGTGAAGCCACTGATTTCACGGCAAGAGTTACAATGGACGTTGTGGTGGGTGACAAGACGAAGTAAGGGTGAAGCGAGAGCAGAAGCGTGAATGTGCTGATGTGTGGTACAGGCGGAGATATAATTCGCTCGCGTGGTCGTTGTGGCGTCGGTTAGTCATTTGCTGCTGCATCGCTTTCTAACACCTCGTTGTAGATCATGATCACAATTCTTATTGACTGTGTACACACCTTCAGTAGCTCGAGATGTACAAAAGGATATCTCTTCAACATCATGACAGGGCCCGCTCGCGTACAGCGCTCCGACGGCCTCCGTTCTAAGTCCCCCGCTCCGTATGCATAGACTCAGTACCGGACTGCGAGCGCCACGGTATCCTGCAGTCCCCTGATTCGCAACCTTTTCCTGTGGCATCCAGCACCCTGGCATGATGCAATATACGTTAGGTCTGAGATCTGACTCGAGGAAATCATGTCTTGTCAAATCTGACCGTTACTCCGAGTGATCGAGCCGCCAATGGCGCGTACCTTTATCACGCTCTTGGACCTTGGTCGAGGGTGTTTGACTTTCGGCCGCTGAGAGTCAGTGGACCAGAGTGTTTGGGAATCATGTAGCCGAACTCACTTGGAGGATACACATGTATCTTGTGAGTCCACGAAGACGTCAAACGTGTCAGCCCTAAAATCCAGCAGGTGTATCTGACGTTCGTATCATGCGCAATTGTTGTCTCGTGTT
Source organism: Antrodiella citrinella (assembly GCA_004802725.1). Lineage (NCBI taxonomy): Eukaryota > Fungi > Basidiomycota > Agaricomycetes > Polyporales > Steccherinaceae > Antrodiella > Antrodiella citrinella. Next base: position 89,006 of record SGPM01000037.1, read on the forward strand.
CGACCCAGCTGGCATGGGAGCATGTCCATTATGCATCTGCAAACCTGTGCAGAGAATGGTGAGTGTCCCTGAAGGCTTCCGAGTAACGAGCATTGAGTCTGCATCATCGTATCTCAGGGTCGTTCGGTAGCCATATGTGGAATGATATTCATCCCAGCTGCCGTGGTTTGCAGCAAAGCAAAGCATCTTTCATCTACAGTTCTGCTTGATCGTTCAATAGACGGAACTATAAAGATCTGTAAAGGTAGACAACAGTGTACAGCTGATCAACACACATGTTCAAGCGGATGTGTGGGCCCAAAAGACCGACCTTCTCGCTGATCCACCTGGTATCAATTGAGCGGGGTTATCGACAACTGAATAAAGCATAAACAGACTCACAGATTCAAATGATTCTCTCATCAGGGTCTCCCTGAGTACGAGCCCATACGTCGAAGATCTACGCGCACCATATTCGCCATTGTCAAGTTGCTATATGGGTCAACGGCCAGCGATCGAGGGTACACATGGATGAAGTTTCCGGAAAATACCTGTAACAGAAATCGCCTCCATGGAGTAGGTGTAGTTGCTCAGACATGAGATCGCAATGTGAATGTGTGTGGCACGAGACGAACCAGGCTCTCACGAGAGAACCCCCCGTCGGAGCCGCCTGCTTTTCCATCTCCGACAGCGTAGATCCTGGCATGGAGGTAACCGTCGATCGTCCGTCGTGTGCAGCACGGATGTCGATCTGAGTAGATTGGCTGTTAAGACCATGCTACGGGCGCATGTTCATATGAAGACACAACCTGTAGTGAAACGGCCCGTTGAGCAGGTAGCAACGACACACGCAGTAAATTGGACCTGAAACGTATTGTACCTGTGATCTATCAACACCATATCCATTTGTGTGAGCGAGGGTCGCGACAGAGTATTCTGTCAACCATGGATGGAATAGTCGTTGTGGGAAAATATGAGGAGGTAGCACGCACAAGGAACCTTCGCAGGGTAGGATGTCATCCCAGATGATCAACGGGGATTGTCGGTGCGTTATTACTGTGCACGAAGGAAAGATCCGCACACGGGGTTCGAAAATACTCACAGCATACAGGACACAACATAGGACACAGTGCGAACTTGGTCCGCCGGTTGTCCTTGATCTGATCTGGTTGTATGTAGCTTGTCAATGATATGACCGCAACACGTCCTGCATAAGTCTCGAGATGCTCGTAGGTCAATTGACATGAATAGGTAATGATGACACAGCTGTATACACAATCATCATGCGTGAATACATCAGCACATACTATGTCCTTAAGCTTTCACGAAAAGATCAGTGAATTGATCCACCGGAAGCTTGGACAGGGCTGCAGAGTCGTTGACGATCGACAAAATCCTACAAAACATAGCGAATATCAGTGATGCAGCAATGCAAGCGCGAGGCAGTGTACTCACTTCTTCTGCTGGGAGGCCTCGAAATGAGGGCTAATGTGATTTTCAAACTTGGCCAGGAGCAAAGGTGTGCCTTCCGCTCTGCGGCGCTTGTGACCCACGGGGTACTCGACCTCGACCTCGTCCAAAACAGTGCCGTCGTTCAATTCGACAGTCAACGCGTTAGAGATAGAACGCTTCGAGGGATCATGATAGTCCACGCTGTAGGTTTTCTCCTCGACGCATGTAATCTTAGCACGCAACGCGTCAATTCTGGGGTCGGCGGCAGAAGAATCCGAGTAAGATTCTGAGGTCAACTCCCCGTGGATAAGAGGGAAGGCCACCATGAAGTTGATGTCGTGGCTGCACAGACAATACGTGAATAAGACATAAGTAAACAGGCCTGGATACTCACTCTCGGTCAGCGAAGTTGTCCAAGGGACCCTTCTTGTTGATGATGCGCATTGCAGCCTCTTGGGTCCTAATGCGGATGGATTTGATGTCATCGCTGCTCTTTCCCATGGCTTTGAGTTTCGCGTAGATAATGTGAGCGGCTTCGACGGCCGTCTGCGCATGGAACTCTGCGGGGTATGATATTTTGAAAAGCACGTTCTCCATAATGTATGAAGTATACGGCATTTGGAACTCAAAAGGTTTTCCCTACATGAGGCTCAATTAGACACACACAGATTACTGATAACAAACCAAATACATGCCTTGAAGAGGACGTCATAGAATCCCCATGTCTTCGCACTCAATACGGAGGGCATGCCCTTTTCACCCTTCTTCACCAGATAGGCAATGTTGACAGCACGGGAGCAAGCATCTCCGGCAGCCCACGACTTACGAGAACCCGTGTTAGGCGCATGGCGGTATGTTCGCAGAGACTGACCATCTGCCCAAGCTTGTGAGATAGCGTCAACGGTCTGCGCGCGGTCGAGACCGCTGATTGAGGAAAACCACAACACCAATGAATCAGTTGCGTTTTTTCCGGAGACAGATGACGAAAGCAGTACGTACATCATCTTGGAAACTACCGCGGTACTGGCAACCTTGACGAGGACAACATGGTCCAAACCAACACGGTTGAATGAGTTGAGAAGAGCCAGTTGACCCTGTATCTCATGTGCCTTGATCATGGCCTCGAGTATGTCGCGAACAGTGATTTGCTGACCCTGCCTGGCAAGGTGATCCGCAACTGCGAGGATAGCACCCAAATTGTCGGAAGGGTGCCCCCATTCAGCAGCGAGGAAACAATCGTTGAAATCAAGCCAACGAATTTGAGTTCCGATGTTGAATGCACCGCGAATGGGATCAAGTTGGTAATTGGTGCCAGGAACTTTGGTACCTACAACGCGACCGACATGTGTGTATGTGATCATATGCTGGCAAGAAAAAATTCACGCACCATTTGGAACAATAGTCCCTTCAACTACGGGCCCGAGCAAGCGTGCGCAGGCCTCAAACCTCAGACCCTCCAATCCGCATCCAATCGTGTCAATCAAGCAAAGTCTTGCTGTCTCGAAGGCCAACGTGGAATCAATCTTGAAGTTGTGGACGTAATCCGCAATGTCCTGCACAACTTGGTCTGGTTCGGGACGAATTGTACTTTCTGCGTGGCTCGACATGCTGCGAGTGTTTAGGAAAGGAGTTTTGAAGGCAGATGCCGAAGATGCAAGAGATGGTCGATGGATGAGCGGAGTTTGCGACACAAGACCTCTAGAAGCCTGCGGAACTTTGGAAAGCGCTGCTCTGGTACGAGAAGTAAGAGAACGGGGGATAGAAGCTTTGGCGGTAGACAACATTGAGCAAGGAGGTGACCGTCGATGACAAGACGCGGTTGAACGACGAACTCGACAACTTTTCCGGAGCTTATGGTCGCTTCAGTCGGCTGAGCAGCTAACCGAGATCAGGTGTCGACACCATCTGCCAAGGTTCAAGACAAATTCAAGAGGTCAAACAGCATCTGTCTGCTAAACAACTGGCTCTCTAATTTCTGTCAAGTAGTAACACACTATCGTAGACTCTTATAAACTCTTTTACAATCGACCAAAGGTCTTTGGTCGACTGCCTGTCTGCGCAAGGGACACCTCGGCGGGATCTTATCTGATAAGATGCGAGCAACCTTCCCGGTCATCTGAGTGAGGCGAGCTCGGTTCAAACTTCCACCAACGCCGACCATGAGCAGTTCCGACACACTGTTTGGACCTTCTTCTGAGCTCATCGAGGTCTCCAAGTTCATACAAACTGCAGACTCACTCACCTCGGAGTCTGACCTGTGGTCCACCACTGCCCAGCTCGCACCTGGAAGCAGTCGCGACGAATGGCTCAACCTGCCTACGTCTCAGAAGGACGCGGTAGAGGCAGAGTGCAGGTCAGTCAAAGTCCATTTATGCCATGCTTTTGAAAATACTCATGGAGGAAGTCACTTCCTGAAATTCTTGCCAGGGTGGATGACTTTCGTTCGACACTCAACGAAGTTATCTCGAATCCCCACCTCATGCAACACATCACCAAGACTCACGAGGCTAACGTCTACTCGATACACGAAACTGCAGATACTTCTCACCGCCGCAAAAGGAAGCGAAATGTGCTCGCAGACGCGACAGATGCCCCCCCAGACGTCAGAACACTCAGGGAAAAGATGGACGCCGTGCAACTCAAGAGCTGGCCGTAAGTATTCCTTGGTCAACTCCTGCCAGAATCTGACAATGTTCCGTAGGCTGGGAATGAATGCAGCACTGTTCATCAGGCCGCCGAAACAAGCAGATCACAATACACTTGTAAACGCGGTAATCGTCTTCTAGGCTGTGTTGTAGTACGGTCATTGACACCGTCCTCGCACAGAAGAAACTCAAAATGTCCGAGTCAGACGTCTCTCGGTGTCAGGCACTCCTATTTGTGACGGTATACAACCCGGTATCATGGGGACACCGATTGCTGGCCCGCTCTTCTCAACATGTTCTGCTGTCTTCTCAGTCGTTGGGGGATCTACATGACACGATTCCTTGCACGTCGCACGAAATTCCCCGTGAGATGGTTCCCTACGATAATTTCACCAGTGGGAGAAATAGCACGCAAACCGGCAATGGTGGGGCCGTTTTCTGTATCGAGGATCAACTCTACGGCGACGGTCTGTCAGAGAAAGATTACGCGGAGTAAGTCATAATCATTCTGCCCGAACTACAACTGAAACTCGCATGTAGCGGATACATAGAGTATGTCAATGCCTTGCCCGAGAAGAAGCGGCCGAAGACCTCCAAGGCGACATCAATGCATGACACTTTCCTGGCCTCGATGACCCTAAGGCTTCACACCCCATATTGGTTGCTGCACGTCGGTGACTGCATTCATTATGTCGTTTTTGACCAGATACGGTGCGCGCATCTGATCTGATTCCTCATATACGCTGACCATGCTGTGACAGATTGCTTCATCCTACTGATCCTCCTTCAGGCGATTACCCATTAACTACACAGATAACTCCACCTCTGCTTGACCTGTGTCGAGCGTGTAACAAGGTCCCCGCTGTCTTGTCTGTTGTTGGTGATATCAGACTGGGAGAGAGTCCTTTCGTAATATGTCGGCCATGTTGGAATTGGATGGGTGTACCTAAAGGCGAAGAGACACAGAGGGTTATGGTCATTCCTTTACCAAAGCATGAATTTGGATGGAATGATTAAGACTAGAGTCTAGACAGTGTCTGAAATGGATTTTTGCGAGTGTCTTTTTGAGCGTCTGTCCCACATGGGAGCGCGTTTGCCGATACTCAATCGCGTCAGTGTAGCGACCTCGCTTCTTCCCGAACATATATTATCATCTTCACCGACACAAGGTCGTCTCACGGGTTACAGCCAATACAGCTATCTACATTTGTGCTGGTCAGTACGTTGAATCCAATTTGAATTTGGACCTCACGAATTTCATTGAAGAGCTGCGCAGTGTAATCACCAGTGTCGCCGCTGACCAACCCGGACGAACTGGCTTTGTCGTTGAAATTTGTGGGCGCACCGCAAGCTCTAGATCTGCAATGGATAGAGCCTCTCATCTGAGTGTCGTTATCGACTTGTCCCCGTCACAGTGGCACCTATCTGGACAAACGACGAATACGCATCCGCTCTCCCTTTCGTCATTCTTATCACAATTGCTGGCCTTTCTGAATGCCCATATCGCGTGCAAAGACGAAAACACGTTGGCTGTATTTGGTGCCTTCCCGGGGAAAAGGTAGATTCCTTCGGTCCAATTTCTTTCGTTACTGAACCGCGTCTTCATTCACTTTTAGCATATTGCTATACTCATCAACAGATGAAATCTCGGAAAAGAACGTTGGTGCTGCTGACGCCAATACTTACCGGCCATTCAAGGTGGTAGACTCCACCGTCGCCGAGTCTATTATGAAACAAGTAGAAGAGGTTGACGACCCCGACGATGAGTGTGCGTCTGTGCAAATATACATTTGATCATCCTAGCTGACGTCGTGTTTACCCATAGCACCACTAGGCCTAGTAGGTGCCTTGACCAAAGCCTTATGTTGTAGGTTTATGCTTTTGGCTTTTCACAGTCAGTTTCGTCTGACACCGTTTGCAGACATCAATCGGACAACCAATGTTTCTTCTTCCAACCCTAATGGACGCGGACGCTCGGACGAAGGATCAACTCTTCCAGACCCGCGCATCCTCATTGTATCTGTGTCACCAGATCAACCTTCGGCATATATACCGATCATGAACTCTATATTCTCTGCACAAAAATTAGTACGTGTCAGCATTTTGCAGAGGAATGCGAATTCATCTACTATATTTTGGGCTTGCAGAAAGTCACTATCGATGTATGTAAGGTATATGGCACGGAGAGCGTCTTCTTGCAACAAGCCGCGCACCTCACCGGGGGCTCATACATTCTACTTGAGCGGCCAGACGCACTTCTGCAATATCTGACCGTAAGTCAATTCTGTCGCAATCTGAAAGACAGGTGTCGATGACCGACACCTGGCAGATGTCGTTTCTCCCACCACCTGCCATCCGGCAATTACTGTCGGTACCAACACAAGACAAGATAGATTTCCGGGCTGCTTGCTTTTGCCATAAGAACATTGTGGACATTGGATTTGTATGCTCCGTGTGCTTATCAAGTAAGCATATCAAGCGGCTTTCATTGGAACTGTATACTGAGGCCCGAACTCCCAGTCTTTTGTCAGCCTGTCCCAGTGTGCTCGACTTGCCGGTAAGAGATCGTGTCGTCTATCTAGTGGATATCTGCTTTGCGCTAACGCCAAAGTACGTCCCTATAGGACGAAGTTCCCAATCAAGACACTGCAACGTCTAAATGCTTCCAAACCTTCTGCAATCCCAACACCAAGCCGCCTCTCCACACCCGCGACAACTGCCACGTCGCTTCCACGTTCTACTTCTATTGGTGCCGGAACACCCCGCCCTTCAGCACTCAGCAATGGTAACGGTAACAGTACGGCACAGTCTCCGAGTCAGAATGGGACGCCACGCTAGAAAGTTGAACCTGCGCGGTTCCCCTGAGGTCCGCCGCCGTTCTGCAGCCCCCTTCACTTCGATGTATGACCGTTTCGGAGTCGTTCCTTCATCTCCGGAATTGATGCACTTCATTGAATGATTCGTAGACCAATGATACGATGACGAGATCCTGACCAGGTTGAAACATTAGAACCGGCGGTGGAGTGATAGACTCGACCCTGTGACCATAGAGTACCACGCAAAACAGACAATTGATCCACCTCATGATCCTGAGGCATTCCGCATAGTTCGGAACGATGACCACTGCTTTTCTTTGAAGATTGCCACTGCAAGAAGTCGTTCAGTGGTTCATGTGTAAGGACATCGAGTTCGTTGAGGTACTGGTATCCAAAAATTCACATGTTGGAATCGAGGGCAATGTCCGCCAACATCGGAAGTAAGGTCGTGTCAAAAGTTTGGAACAAGTCAACTTGTCACTTCGTTGATACATAGGCCGTCCATCAGATCGAGAACATGATTACAACCTAGTCAATGGTAGGTTGGAAATGTATAGGGAGTACTCAGTCCTATTCTTACTCTCCGGAGGACGACGAAGGATCACTGTCTGCAAATCATGTCAGATAACCGATTATCTTTTGAATGGAAAAGAAAACTGCGGCCATCATCTTAATTGCCCATGATGTCTGGCAGCGTGATGACAGACAGGACTTCAAACTTCAACGCTGAACATCTGAACGGACATCACTGACCTTCGGCTTTGGATCTAGAGATGATGCGTGTCCAACCGCCATACTCTCCGACGTGAAAGCACACCATAGCCGCGCTAGGTAGGACACGCTGAGACTGAATCTGTTTGATCTGAATGAAAGCCAAGACGTACGGTGCATAGTTCCGCGTTCATCCCGAAACTGAGTTACGACTATCACACCAACATTGGGATCGTCGTTGCCATGAGCGAGACAGACATCTGCATGTGAGGAAAACATCAGCTATGACGACATGTTTCCCATGACGCAAGACCTTGGCGTAAAAACATACCGTGAAATTGCTTCCCAAGGACACGCTCCAGAACCTCATGTGTTTGGTCCGCGCTGGAAGTTATCAGAGCTTCAGCTATCGCTTTGGCCACCATACATCTGATGATATATTCCCCAGTGCCTGATAATATAAGACTTCCTCCTCAGTCAACTTGACAAAAACATGGGATCGTATACGCGCCTGAGACACTGCAGGCTACACCGCAGGCGTTCGCAGTCGAATCCTGTGCCCAGCAACCCGCGCCATAGAATGCCGCCTATGCGTACGAAGATGCAATTGCCACAGTACATCACGAGGGAATTTATTGCAGGCACGAGAGTGTGAAGTCCTGTGAGGCCGGAGCCAATAATCACATCGATAAGAGAACCCACCTCGCCCACACGCCCAGGCTGCTTCAACAACAACCCACCACTGTTGACCAAGAGCACACACCTGTCAGCGGGCTCAAGGCGGATCAGAGACGACCTTGACTTGCCTGGAAACGCCTGCCGCCAAGGACGTTGTGGCATCACAAGCAATGGCACCCACGGTATCTTGCATAGCATGGAGACCAAATGAATCCCGTTCTGACGAATCCTGTGTCGTTTGCGAGGCCAGAGCTGTACCCAGACGGGACCTCCAGTGCTTCCACTCTCTCCGAGAACGTTCCGACACCATCGTGTCCACTGGAACACATGTGACGTCATGACTTTGAGCGAACATCTGTGCACCTTGGGAGCAAAGCATCCTGTATTTTCCAGCGTGAGTCAGAGGCCATAGTTCCGTCAAAATCCCCAGGTGAACATACAATGGTGGAACACGGCCCAAGACATCTGTCACACGAGCATTCTCGAAGACCGCTCGGGCAGCTCTGATAGGATTTTTCACCCCTGGCATGTCTCCTCAACATCTTCGGAAAGGTAGGTCCATAGTCGAGACACGTACCAGAGACAGCTCCGACGCTTCCAAATCCACCGGTGGCACCGCTCATCAGAGCGGCATCGCATTCCACGGAGCCATCCAACGTTAAATTAGAACCAAATCCTACACCAAGTATCTGTGTGAGCTTGATAATATTAGGCACCAGGACTACAGGCGTACCTGCATTCAAGCAATCTTCATCCTCGAGGGCCGTGATTGCTTCTTCGGTAGCAGCAATGGCCGTATCACCACGTGTGAGGGAGCTCAGAGCCGTTTTGCATGCTCTGGATCACCTTTTGGCATATGGCTAGTCTGAGAGAGGACGGGAGAAGGACGCTGCGCACGACTTGAGGGCATGCCTGATTTTTGTATCTGCAGTCTCTGATTTCGCATGAGAGCCTGCGCCGCCGTGAACAACCACAAGATAGGATGGTATGTCCGACATATGCAACAGTCCAAGGTTTGTTAGGTTTGTTAGGTAAAGAGATGCATTGTGAGAATGTCGAGAATTGTCGTCAAGCTCAATTGAAGGTCAAGACTAAGATTACCAGCGCCTACAACACATTTGGTTTGGAGAGAGACAAGCTAAACCAAACAAGGACAAGCAACGCGTCCACAACGGCGCGTCCCGCATTCATAGCTTGACCACAACCTTCACGGACTTAGACAGGCGAACAATGAACACACGTATAGCCGTACTACCAACAGGTATGATTGTATTGTTGGACTTGATGCGTTGTGTTAATACCTATGAATCCTCAGATGTCTTGGATAGTCTAGTCGTAAAGTTGAATTCCAATGATGCTGATGTGACACAAGAGCACCTACGCTTTCTGCGACTCCCACATCCACGTACAAGTACGTATATATGTTGGCTCGCTGCATATAATTGACGCTTACAGGTCAATATGTTCATCGATAGCTATCTTGTCTTTGTTCTTGCCTTACAAGCAATCGGGGAAGTCGTCAATCCTCGAAGTGCAAGCTGTTAGCCCACCTAATGAGCGTTCGTGGTTCATGCCGGAAGGAGAAATTATAGAAGGTAAGTTTCTTAATGAGAAACTATGTTGCACCCTGACATATATATATCACCACAGACGGTCAAATGCTCGTATTTACACCCGTCGATCCCGCTTTCCTTCTGGTTCCTTTCTTGAGATTGATACAATCAGTATGTACATTTACCTCTTTTTGACACCAACAATTTATTCATTGGTGAAATTCAGGAAGATGGGTCGTTGGGAAACTTCCGTCCTATGGACGACATCTTTGACGATATCAGGGCCAAAATCTCACAGTCGGACTCGGAGTCCAATGATACAGTCGACGCCACGTTATTAAATGACTTGTCACGTCTATTCTCTTTAGATTGTACAAGATCCGCTATGCGGAGAGTCTGCGAAGCGAAAGGTATGTGTTATGACACGTCTGTTGGCGTATAAACCTGAACGAGTCTAGATATCACCCCTGAAATTAGCGTCTATCGATACTCCTCGCCCAAATTTCTTGAATACTTGAAGAGCAAAGTCGAACGCCTCAGGAGACCAGATACGTTTGAGATCTCTCGAACTTTGGTCCGCAATCTAGCCAAGGATGGTCTGATGGAGGATGGAAAAGAAGCTCTGCTCCAGGGTACGTTTCTACCCGAGCATGTCTGGCACAACACTTACAGCCAATCTTAGCTGGTCGTCTCAAAGCCGCGTGTGAGCTTGTATCACAATATCTTTCCAAGAACCTGTATGAAGAGCTCTTGTCGTCATACGAGTAAGTACTACTTGCTTTTGTTGTTCGTTGATTGGTCACTGATGCATGCGCTCAGTTTCACCGCTCTGGACGCCTATCAGGAGGAACTCAGGAACGAACACGCATCTGCAGCAGCAGCTAATATGAGTGCCATCGAGGCCAAAGAGAGCAAAAGCTCTGTGAACGAAGTAGCAGAGAACGGAAAGAAGCGCAAGGGCCCTGTGAAGGGGTCTCATGGTGTAGAAAAGCTCAAGAAAGCGAACACCAAAGGCATGTCTAAGCTCTCTAGCTTTTTCCAAAAGGCATCCTAGAGTACGATCTCTGTTTGTTGTTACACGTAGAATTTACTGTTTCCGTGACACCACAATGACGTTACGCGACGCGTTCAACGCGTGACCGGCGGTGACGAGGACTTTGAAAGTCCGCTGCAACCCAAGTTCGTCTTGCGCCCTCCCGCGTCGTCTTGTTCGCTGACCTCCATGTTCACCCTTTCATCCCGCTCGTCGTTCTGAACATCACTGGGGCCTCAAAGTTGTGAACTTTACATCGTGTTTACGCCCTTTTTCTTTGCTATGGATCCAAAACACTATGTCGACTGCGCCGTACAGACGGACGGAACGTCGTTGACCTCAGCATGTGTACAAGTCGACATGCACGCAGCGTCCCCGTGTCGCATGATCACAGCAGTGGACATCCGAGGCGAACCAACAACACTCTCCGAGCTGATTCTCTCGCCGCAGCGCTCTCGTCATCAGTCCAAGTCTACTACCCCAGATCAAAGCGCATATATAGATCAAGACACCTCTGCCGAAGCGGACGAACCGGAGGACAGACCCACCGATATGACCACCATCCGTGAATACAAACGCTCAGCATTTGCATCCCGTTTCCCGAAGGATCGCACGCTCAAATCAATGTCAGCTCGAATCGTGTCTCTGCCGGAGACAACATCTGTGTACTCTGCAAGGAAGAACACGGAGAAGACCGCGCGTATAGTTTCACAACCCGAACGCAGAAAGCCCTTGATATACTCCGACGCGTCCAGCCCATTCTCTGACCGTTTGGATATCTCTTGTGACACGCTCGATCCCTTTGTGTCAGAGGCTCATCACCGAGGTCGTGTGCGAGTACGCTCAAATGCCGCCGATACGCCTCATACTCCATCGCCCCCGTCTTCCCCAGAATCAGTCATCATTATCGCGGACAAGTCCCAACTTCCCAAAGGCTTTCTGAGGAATACGCTGGAGGTGGACGACCTCTCCTCTCCTCCTGCTGACGATGATGGTCAGTGATGTTGTCTCGATGGCACAACCCCAAGACTGACGATTTGCCTTAGATTGGATTACATGGGCAAAGTCTCCTCCCAGACCAATTCCGGCTTTACATGGACCACTTTCACTTCCATATGCGCGCTGCCCCTCGTATGTTTTGTCTTTGATATGTGGTCTTCACTGCTGACTGTCCTTACCAGTGGAGCAGAGGGCACCATCATCGAAGAACAAGACAATCTCCCGCGGATGATATGGGGCTTGGAAGGCGAGGAGGATCACAACCATAATCGATCAGCTTCTCCAGCCGCTACAAATCAACTTACGCGCAAGTTCGCACCTCGGCTCACTCACAATGTTGATCATGTCCCACCTCGTTTCCAGCGCATGGATGACGTTCAACCACTACTAGCTCCTGTCGCAGCAAGGTATCCTAAACCGCCAGCACCTCAGTACATCATTCAATACGAGCATCAGAAACCAACAGTACACAAACCTGCAAGCCATGCCGACATAGACTTCTCACTCCCGGGACATGGCCCTATCGATTTGAGCAATGTGTTACGTCCCCGGGACAGCGTGGCCCAGCCTTACATCCAGCAAGATGACCCTCGCCGAGAATCACTCGTCTACGAATACGACGACGTCAGCGGCGACTGGCAGGGTTCCTTACTAGTACCTGATCAACCGAAGAGTCAAACGCTTCCATCTTCGTCCTCTGTGGAATTCGGCGATTATCTGACACCGTCTACCTCAAATTCATCTCTGTCTTCCTTCCAGTCTCTTGCCTCTTCGCTTCCCCCTGTTTCTCTGGATTCGTACGGTCGACTGTCGCTCTCAAATATGACCTCACAAGCTCCTCGTCGCATGTCTGCTCTAGAAATTGCACAGAATTATCGTCAACAGCAAATTCACCACAAGTCTGTCTTGCCTACACCGCCAAACTCTTCGTCTCCGATCTGGGCTTCGCGTTTCTCTCCGTACCAAGGATCTATGATTTCTCCGGATCTGGTCTCCGGTAAACAAGTCCTTGTGCAGAATTATCCGCACTCTGAGCTACCCCAGCGCAACGCCGTTCAACAAATGCCTCATACGTCCTCTCCTGTGATCGATCTTAACAACCTCAGGTCTCATATAGATGTCTCTTCTCTGGCTCCCGCGACCCATATTCAAGATCATACTTCACGTGAAACTTCTAATTTTACGAGGGAAGGCGTCGTGCCAGAAAATCATCTACGTGTTCAACGGCACACCATGCATCAACTCGCCAATATCGCACATACTTCCGCTGTCGCCAATACGCACTCTCCGGCACCTCCTAGACCACCACCGAATACTCCTATGACGGTCGTATCGTCTCGTCTCGACAGTCGGGATGGTGGGCGTATGCGAGTTGTGACCATTGTTGAAGCCCCCCCTTCTCCGTCGTCTCCACCTGGGAATAGGCCTCGTAGCGTTTCTCATCAACAGCAGCGCGGTCTTCCTCTTTCTCAACTCTTATCTAGGCGATTATCCTCTGTTCCCGAGGAGGATACGGGCGTATACGCGGATGCCATTCGTGCTTCCTCTCCGAGACTCCCGACAGGTCCCAGGCCCCGCAGCTTTTCTACCGGACAGGCTCTGAAATCGTTTAGACAAGAGGGTTTGAGAGATCCGCAAATGATGCTTGTCGCGAACGCCATGTTGCATTCCTCGTTGAGGACTCCCAGTCCTGGATACGAACGCTACTCTGGATCTGGACCTGATACGCACATTCTCGCCGGTGCCAGAGGATACCAATCGTCTAGGCCTGTGAAGAACCGTTTGCCCGAGACGGCCGTGGCCGTCAAAGCCTCAGGGGGACAGCAACAAGATTCGAGCAACGGTGCATCCGGCAGGGGTCGTGGCGGACGAGGCAATAGGGCTCGTGGAGGTGGCCATGGTAGGAGAGGTCATAGTCGTTCGTCGTCGATCGTCACTCGCAACGGGCCGGAGCGAGTGGATGGTGGAATGACTGTTAGGTCTTAAGCTTCATGTAAGTCGGCGCGTCTTCTCAAATATCTGACGACTGATTTCCTTCGTCCATAGAAACGTTCTTTTATGTATCAGAAAGCACTTCGCATTTGCATTCGCATGTTGTCTCAGGACATCCTGGACATTCTTCTCCTCATGGTTGTACCGTACGTGTCGTAGAATACCAGAAACACGTCCAATTGTATCATTATGTTGTCCTTGACATGCTGCCAGTGTAGCTCAGTCCAGCTCTGGAGTCTGGACGCGACCAGTCATCATGTCACTAACTAGTCCACGGGAATACCATGTCCCAGAAATCCTCATGAACGACATGCGTCTTCCTGTGCCTCACAGCGACGCCGCATGCAAGTGTTCTGCTCCTTGCGCGGAGCAGGATCGGAGCACATAAACATGGACGCAATATCGTCCGTTTATCCAGAAGACCAACGTGGAATCTACGGAATTACAGGGAGGTAGCTATATGTATATATCGGCTCCCATCTACGTTCTAGAAGGAGACCCGGCGAGTCGTTTTCCGAATACTAGAAGATATTTGTGGACCAAAAGCGACGGAAATAGAAACTGGAACAACGGGGATTCAGATTGAATTCGAAGGGCGACGGCATGCATGCGCACGGGGGCCGTATGCTATGGAGGTGGGGGAAGGAAGGGGGTAACACTAGTAGCATGCAACGTGAGAAAACGAAGGTCGAAAGAAATACAAACGGCGTCGTAGACAATGGGAGCGACGAAGAGTCCGAGCGGATCCGGAGACGTGAGAGGACATGGTACACAGAGCAGACCAAGGGACGGCAAGCAAGAAATGCCTCCAGAAAGAAGACAAGAGTAAGACATGAAAGAACGTGAAACACGTAAAAGGCCCTAGAGAAGACAAAATGTAGAATGTATGAAAACACGTTGGCATGAAGGGACGAATGTAGAAGTTGTGGGTGTGTGTATATGTGATGGTGACAAAGGATTCGGAAGGGTGGTTGCTAAGAAATCATGGTGTATATAGATTGCAAGTTGGATGAGGGTTGATGGATGTGACTCGAAATGCGAATCCGACTAAACGATGAATGGGAGTAAAGGTGTTTGAGTTTGTTACATTTGTGGAATTGCTGAAGAAAGAAAGGAATGGGCGGATGACGTTAGATGAGGAGTGCGGATAACATGAGCATAGGAAGTGCACAGCGACGAAAGCGGGTCAGGTGAACGGTCGCTTTATGCCTCTGTCGGTGGTGAGTCGGAAATCCGCATACCAGCCATGGTAGCATCCAACGAGTTAGCTTCGCTGCGACTCGACCCCGGTCGCGATGAACTGCTATACAATCATCAGTGCCCGAAAGAATGATCGTACGAACTTGGAACTCACGCATCGCCAGATTTTCGCATCGGTGCTGGCCAGCCCCAAACTTTCCGCAGCCAGTAAGCCATGTTCACCTTGTTCTGCGTTGCTGCTACAATCCATGGGTGCTCAAGCAGCTCTTTAGGTGTTGGTCGCATAGCTGGATTCCGTGTCAAGCTGAGATAATCGTCTTAGCAAGAGCGTTCAGAGTTTCGATCATGCACTTGACTTACGCGACTTTGATAAAATCTTTCATCTCACGACTGTAGGAGATATCCTCTTCATCCTCCAGCTCCGGAGGCTGCCGCAATAGCGAGTCAGTACGCCGTGACTGTCTACTAAAAATATGACACGAACCTCATTCTGAGTGATGTACATCATGAGCTCGATATCCGCAAGGTCACTTGGGAAGGGGAAACGGTTCTGCACTAGTTCTAGAAGGGAGATCCCGGTGGACCAGACGTCGGATCGGATGCTGTAGTTCAAACCGGATAGACGTTCGGGCTGAAGGGTGCTCAGCAGTCAGACAACCGTCAAGTGGTGACGTATCGAGTATCATACCGCCATGTAAAGACTAGTGCCCGTGAAGGTTCCTGCATTCGAATTGACCAACTCTCCCGAAACACCGAAGTCCACAAGTTTTACGATACCATCGCGCGTCAAGAGAATGTTTGGTGGCTTGATATCTCGGTGTATGGTCTTCCTTGCATGTAGATATGCCAAACCTTGAAGAATCTGTGTCGATCACAGTGAGATCATTGATGCACAATCAGGTACGTCAGGGACATTGCAAGTACGAATCGACTTACGCCTTCAGCGAGCCTCCCGGCAACCTTCTCACTGACTCTGGCGTCGATCTGCCTCATCTTCTTGCCAACAGACTCAAGACTGCCTCCCTCACAAAACTCCATAAGCACCTTGACCTCGCTAGACGACGGAGAGATGTACGCCCCGAAGAAGTGGATGATATTCACATGCTCCGTGGAGGACGTGATCTTGATCTCGCGCAGGAGTTGCCTCATGGGCGCCTCGTGTGTAGTGATAGTTTTACGGGCCATGATCAAGCCCGTACGTTTGTCACGCACTTTGTAGACGACGCCGCCGGCACCTTCTCCGAGACGGGTCTGCTCCTCGAGGATATCATCTGACCACTGATCAAACTCTTGGACGGTTTGACGGATGTCGACCATCGAGACAGGCGGTGGCTTGGACTGAGGGGAGATGGTGAGCTGCGGTGGTTTGATCGTTGCCTCTCCTGGGCCGTCGGTGCTGCTAGACAAGAGATGCGGGGAAGCATTTTGGTTGTTAGGACCGCCCGCATAACCGCCTGCGAATGCGCTCTCTCCAAAGTCAAGCGTCGGCAATTTGAGCCTAGGACGTCCCGGGGGGCCCGAGCCTGGGATTTGGAGGGAGATGGTGGGCGTTGGTGAGCGCGAACGAGAAGGCGGCGAAAGGAAAGGCGGTGATAATAGGCTTGGCTGGTGATCCTGCTGTCCTTGGATACTGCCATTGGAAGCATTGACAAGGTTGAGATTTGGAGGAGGCAATGTAAGCTTAGTGGCTGAGGGTCTGCGAGCAGTACGAAGAGGAGCGATCTCGTCCAGCTTGGGCGGCGACGAGGGACGCAGTACTCTGGGGCCCATGGGGCGCGCTGGGCTTGAGTGCATGGAGTGCATCGTGCTGTACGACGACCAAGAGGTTAAACACGATGAGGGAGACCGCTGGATGAGCGATGAGCAGCTCAAGTCGCTTCGCTTCAGAACCTCCAAATATGAAAGGGCGGGTTCAAAAGGCGCCCACAGTACGGCAACAGCCCAGATCCGATAAGCGCCCTAATACACCCCTACCAGCCACACACCGATCTTGCATTGTTGTCGGCAGTGTAGCCAAGTGGTTACGGCGTCACGTTTAGGCCATTTTCCGTGATGGGTTTCCCGCGCGAGTTCGAATCTCGTCACTGTCAAAAAGCTTTTTTGCACGATTAGTGTGGTGGAGCAAGCACGACCAAACAAAGACGGCGGCATTGAACGCCGACTCGACCGAACCCCTGCTCGACCACAACTATCTACACTCACTCAGTCGCAATAATGGCCTCCGCTAGCGGTATGTCCTCATTATTTTATTTTATCATTCATGTCTCTCATATATCCTTCAGCTACCGGAAAGCTCTCCAGGGAGGAATTCCGACGTCAAAAGGATCTCGATGCCGCTCGTAAGGCCGGTACAGCTCCTGCAGCTTTGGACGAGGAGGGAAGAGCTATCAATCCTCATATTCCTCGTGAGTGTCTCTTGGCTATCGTTTGTGATGGGTTGCTAACTGTCTACAGAATATATCGCGCAAGCACCATGGTACCTCGACACTGGCGCACCCTCACTCAGTCATCAACGTATCCCTGAGTATGACCGCTCCTCCGACAAACTAGACAACTGGTACGATCGAGGTGCAAAGGCAGGACCCGCTGCAAAGAAATATCGCAAAGGAGCATGCGAAAACTGTGGCGCCATGACTCACAAGAAGCAGGATTGTCTTGAACGGCCACGGAAGCGAGGCGCCAAATTCACCAACAAAGCCATTGCGCCAGATGAAATAGTGCAGGAGATTGCTTCGGGTTATGATGCCAAGCGGGATAGGTGGAATGGATACGATGCGAGTGAGCACAAAAAGGTGTACGAGGAATATGCGGCGGTGGAGGCAGCGAGACAGAAGCAGAGAGAGGATGAGATTGACAAGCAGACGACAACTGATTTAGCGGCTGTGCGGAAAGTGGCCAAGGCAGGCAAGGGTGAGGGAGGCAAGGATGATGATTTCGGAAGCAGTGACGAGGAGGATGACGACCAGGACAAGTACGCCGAATCCGCGGATGCTGTTGGTCAGAAGCTGGACACGAAGACTCGTATCACTGTCCGGAACCTGCGTATCCGTGAAGATACAGCCAAGTACCTCATCAATTTGGACCCTTCGAGTGCGTACTACGATCCGAAGACTCGTTCCATGCGCGACAATCCCATGAAGAACGTCTCTGCTGAGGATGTAAGCGCACTTCCTCTTGTCACTTGTTTCGCTGCTTATATAGTATTGATAGGCACAATTCGCTGGTGACAACTTCCTTCGCTCTTCTGGTGAGGCTCCCGAAGTACAGAGATTGCAGCTCTTCGCCTGGAATGCTGCCGCACGTGGAAATGATGTCCACATGAACGCCAATCCGACACAAGGGCAATTGTTACACGTCGAGTACCAGAAGACAAAGGAGCAGCTGAAAGACTCTACGAAGGGCAGTATTCTGTCGAAATATGGTGGTGAGGAATACTTGGAGAAAGTGCCTAAAGAGCTGCTCCAGGGACAAACGGAAGAATATGTCGAGTTCTCGAGAACGGGTCAGGTTATCAAGGGCAAAGAGAGAGCTGCTGTGCGATCAAAATATTCCGAAGATGGTACGTGCTTGCACATTTTCACGAACACACCGGGCTGACGCATTTCCACAGTCTTTATCAACAACCATACAGCGGTATGGGGCTCATGGTACGACCTCACGACGGGCCAGTGGGGTTTTGCATGTTGCCATTCATTCGTTCATCTTTCGTATTGTACTGGTTCGGCGGGTATATCCGCTGCCGCCGCTTCCAGTGCAAAGAATCTTCTTACTTCGACGTCTTCGTCAAGCATGCCGCCTCCTCCAGTACCTGCGCATGCCCTTGCCTCCTTGTCATCACAGTCAGAAGCTCCGCCACCGCCGGTGGGCAAGGAAGACAGACAGAAGAAAGCCGAGGAACTGTTCTCGAAAAAGCGTCTGGGCGAAGGCGAGATCAAGTTGGACGAGACACGGTTAGCGGCGGCTGTCAGGGAGGAGAGAGATAGGAAGAGGAAGGGAAGGCCCGATGACGACGATCCGTGGGGCAAAGGAAAGAAGAAGAAGGCAGGTGACGAGGTCACAGAGGAAGAACTCGGTGCGTTCTTACTTTCCTTGCGGTGCTGCTGGCGTACTGACGAAGCTCATTATCTTTCAGAGGCGTACCGAATGAACCGTCGCATGACCGAGGATCCTATGGCCAACTATGTAGACGAGGACTTGTGAGATTCCGGTGCTGTTGCATTTGCTACTCCTTTTGCGGTTATTGTATACTTACCATACTTACCCTTGCTACTCCATTGTATTACCGTCTCATCTTCAGACTCGCAAACTTATTTTTGCTCGTTGATAACGACACACTACGCTAGACCAAAACAGTGCGTCACAAGAGACTCATAACAGACTAGATCGTGATATCCGCCCCAACAGGTACAGAAACTGACAAGAGCTGACTACCTAGCGCATCCCTTTCTCATGAGCATATCGAGATCTGCGAAGAGATCGCTCCGCTGCGGTGTGGTTATACGACTCTGGATATTTCTTAGAGCTCGATGCCCAGCTGGTCAACATATGCATGCTAGACGGCGGACCTTCTGTCAGTGATCCTGCAGGCCTAAGCAGCCTGGACCGGGATGGCAGAACCACCGTCGGTGAATGCGACTAACTTTGACCTATTCTGATACAGACCGGAGGTTCCTGGTCACCTGGTGTGCTTGTGGTCTCAGAAAGTCCTAGAAGCTTTCATTTCAACATTCAATATTCAACCTCGCAATTCTTTATTGGAAGATCATTTGGACGTAGGATGACGACGCCGCTTCTAGTTGTCGCAGTTCACGGTCTCAACAACTTGACATGTAGCAGAATGAAACTGGATGGTCCAAATCGCTTCAGTACTGGTCTCACTAGCCTCTCATCTGACAGAATCTGCTCTCATGCGCACTCTTGAATGCAATCTGAGATCCAAATCGGGTTTCTCAACCACAAGTATCTCCTAATTGCAAATCTCAATATTCTTTTCCCCACTAGTACTTTCATAAAGTGAAATTCATCATGGTAGCCCGCCGCTCAAGCATGGAGGACCTGGGAGGCGCATGGTCATACCGGTCATACCGGTCATACCTCCCTGCCCGCCCATTGATGCTGCGCGGTCACGGTTTTCGCCGTATTTTGTTTCGTCTCGTCTCCGGTCAAGTCAAGCTTCTCTTGAAACGTTCCATAGGCCATGTAAGGGTTCGTGCCGCTTTTCAATAGAAGCTCTGCAGTGGCCAAACCTGACGAACATCGAATATTGAATTACAGGGTATGTCCGAAAAGGCCATTTTCAATTTTCCAATGACCGCAGGGCGCGGCCCCGGTCAATCGGCAAACGTGCGCACAAGGTCTTGCACGTATGGGTAATTCCGGTTGCGATGCCTGAATGAGATACAAGGGTGGACGTGAAGGTCCTCGACGCGTCTGCTGCTCACGGCACCTTTCTTACTGGTCATCTCAGTCTGACCGACGCTCCTCATTCCAAATAACTCGCGCTCTCCTCCTTCCCGTGATCTTTGTAAGGGCGCACTATGCCAGTATGTCTTCTGTTCTTATTGTCATGCATCGTCTCTACAACGTTTGAGATCTAGTCGTCCACTTCCTCGCCCACAGTCTCGGAGCGCAGCCTGCACCAAACCCTTCTGTCTATCCACTTCGTGATTGTTGGCGGCGGTACGGCTGGTCTATGTGCGGCCATCACGCTCAGCAAGCTCGGTCATCGAGTAACAATACTAGAGGCTCATGATAGCCTTGATGAGGTACGTCAAGTAGCAGTTTGAGTTGCAGCGATCTCCTCACCGTGTTCTGTCCAACAGACGCCATTGTCGGCCGGGTCGATATTGCTTCCCAACATGATGAAGCTCCTTACGCGGTGGGGCATCGAACAGGAGTTGCGTGATATGTCCATCTATATGCCAGGATTCCGGCTGTCGCGATGTAAGCAGCTTTTATCTTCTGCCTAGTAGACTAAGTGAATACTAACCAATATGCATCCTAGTTGAGACCGGTGAACCCTTTGGCACGCATGTATGGGAGGACGAATTCCTCGCTGAGAGTGGAGGGGAAATACGTACCGTAAATGTGCGTGACTTTGTTGTTTACTTTAAATTCCCCTCATTTCTTGTCCAGTACAGCGCATTCCGAAAACTTCTGAAAGACACGGCAGTCAATTACGGTGTCGATGTTCGAACCAAGTGTCGGGTGACAGCAGTCGAAAGTAAACAATACACACAACCAACCGTCACCTTGCAGTCCGGGGAGACAATCCGAGCAGACGTAGTCCTCGGGGCGGACGGGATGGAGAGTCTTGTGCGGACAACGGTCGTCGGGCCCGAGAAAACTCCAGAATGGCAAGGAATCAACGCCTACAACATTTTCATTCCAGGTGACCGAATCGTCGGGGATCCTGGGCTGGAAGAGTTGCTGAATGATGTAGGGAATCTTCGCCGCTGAAATTTCCGAACAGAACTTACGGTTTTTGTGATGCAGCGTCTGTTGTGCGGTACTTTTGGTAACAACCGTGGATACTACTCGTACGCTGTACCAGCAGCGCCGTCATCGGAGCACAAGTTTGATTATGTCATGAATCTATGGATACGAGAGGAGGTCCCCCAAGAGCGATGGAAAGCGGTAGATACCAAGACTGTGCTGGAGAAAATGGGAGAGGTTGAGCCAAGGTTCATAGCAAGTTGATCGTCTCTATGTCAGTATACTGATTCGCGTGATGGGTAGAGCAAGAAAGCTAGTGGGGCTTGCTACTGTGATTTCAAGCGCACCTGCGGTGGAGCGCGAATCACTTGAGGACTGGGTGCACAAAGAAGGCCGCGTGCTCATCCTTGGCGATGCCGCTCACATTTTCTTTGTACGTATCATTCCATTCTGATATTTTTCAGACATCGTATTGAACCATCTCAAGCCCTGCTCTCTACAAAACCTTGGGGTCGCAGTGTGCGACGCCGCTACACTCGGTCATTTGTTCCAACACTTGCACCATCATCGCCAAATTGACCAATTCCTCAATGCTTTCGAGGAGATTCGACCTGCAAGGATCCAGTATATGAAGGAGTTGGAGTTCTCAAATCTGGAGTTCATGACGTTAGAGAACGGACCAGTGCAAGAACAGAGAGATCAGGCGTTAAGGGAGAGGTATAAGAAGGGGCTGAATGCGTTGGATTCGGACGAACAGGATGCGTTAGTCGGTGCCAATGTCGCGACCAGATTCGAAGTAAGATACTGCTTTCATGCTCAACGAGATGCTTATACGCTACTTAACAGGCTATGATGCAAGTATTCTGCTACGACGCGGAAGAGGAGGCAGACAAGTGGTGGGTCGACTGGGGCAGCTTACAAGAGCGTGCGTCCTTCTCGAACATCAACGCGGATTTCTCTGTCCAGGTGCAGCAATTAGCAACAGTCGAGACCGTCAATAGAGAGTCCCCGTGAGGGCTCGTGAGACGGAGTGTACGAGTTATCGTTATCTTTGTACGACGGTCAGTGGTATATGTATGCATTTATGGACATCAGCATACCCGAGCGTCGTGTTGTGAGTCGGTGGCCCGGTGCAACTTTATTCAGCTTTGACAGAGTCTTGCGATCGCTTACGCGCAAGATTTGGCAACCTCTGCGGTTCAAAGTTTCCTCCTGTACCTCCTTCGCGAATGGGATGACGAATTCTGCCAGCTTTCACAAATTCAAATTACTTATGTGATTGTTGCTGAGCACCCTACTTTGCGTTCGGCTGCCCGACAGCACGTTCCCCGATGTTGTACAGTACTCCCTTTGTCGACCGACAAGATGCAGAACACAGGTAGGTACTTTTGTCTTCGAGCTACCCCACATGATAAGCTAACAAAATTCAAGGTATGACTGAACAGGTCAAGTACTGTCATATAGTATAATGACGTCGACTGCATGCGAGCCAGTCTCGTGTCGGAGGTCGTCGATCAATATAACAATATTCGTCAGTAGGTGTAGACTGCTCGACCTCCTGCTTGGTTCTGCTACGAATGGCTTGTAGATGATTTAATCTGATATAGCCTCAACACAGGCTTGACACAGGACATGGCTCAACGCTCCGTCGACGCCCCACTTTCTGACGAATTCTAATCGTGAATCATGTTCAAGTTCATCTCCCCCAGGCCAAACAATCACCCAAACCACCTCGACCAGGAACCAATGGCTACCTCTCCACATCAGAAAACAATCTGTGGCCTCAGGTGAATCGGCACTCGTCTCATCGTAGCACTATCATCACGCATACAACGTCCCCCCCTCTCCGTGATCGAAGAACTTCTTGGCGGGAGTAACAATGGCAGTAAATGATCCAATATCCTGTACCTTACGCCGTGTTGACGTTGTCTACGATCCAGTCACCCACGAGCTCGGAACGCAGCCTGCATCAAGTGCTTCTGTCCATCCACTTCCTGATTGGTTGGTGGTGGCGCTTCCGGTCTGTGTGCAGCTATTACACCCAACAGGGTAGGTTACAGAGTGACGGTACTGAAGGTGAATGATATTGACGAGGTGCGTTGTTTGACATGGTGATTTCCATACTCCCCTCCTCACTTAGTGCACTTTCTTTCATAAACGCCATTGTCGGCCGGACTCCGAACATGGTGATGCTTCTTTCACGATGAGGGATGGAGAAGGAGTTGCGCGAGATGTCCAATTTCATGCCTGGGTTCCGGCTGTCACAATGTAAGTACACCTCAGGCTTCCTACTGCTGTGAGCTGACCGTCGTTCCATCACGCAGACGAGTCCGGCGAACCATTAGGCAGCCATATATATCAAAACACGCTGTTCGACGAGAGCGGAGGGGAGATGTGCACCATAAATGTACGTAGCAGTCAAATCAAGTCAATCGTGAAGTGTTCTAATCTCTGCATAAGTAGTACGCTGCGCTTCGAAAACTCCTCGTAAATACAGCAATCAAGCACGGCGTCGAGACTCGGAGCAACGCACATGTCACATCGGTGCAAACGCCAAAGTTCGGACAATCATCTGTGACTTTGACGTCCGGAGAGACTGACAGGAGATGTTATTCTAGGTGCTGACGGAATGAATAGCATCGTGCGCACGACAAGTCACACATGCGGACGAAGGCCTGAACCCTCTCGGAGTGAATGTTTATACTGCTTTTATTCCAGGGGACAGGCTTATTGGAGACCCTGAGCTGGAGCTATTACTCCAAGATGTTTGTTCATTCTGTTTGTTGAGGCTGGTATGCTGATCTGACAGAATATGTTACGAAGGACTTAATGATTGCTACGTTTGGAAACGGTCGCGCCAACTACTTATGCGTACTCTATACCAGCAGCAGCGGGATCCTCCGGGCACTATATGGATTATATCCTGAGCTTCTTTCTCCGAAATGGCGCCTCTCAAGAACGATGGGTAACGGTGGACTCCGACGTTCTGCTCGAAAGAATGGGAGACGCAGAATCGAAGTGTGTATCATGCCTTTTCATTATGACTGCTTCACGATATACTAATGCGATGGCAATGTGTAGGAAGAAGAAACTCGTGAAGCTTGCTACTATGATCGCGTGGACACCTGCGGTCGAGCGGTCATCGGTGGACAAATGGGTACACGACGACGGTCGCGTGCTTATCCTCAGCGACGCTGCACACGTTTTCTTCGTATGTTCCCCAGTATTCTGACTCTTGATTCGCACTGAGAGCCTTCTGTCTTTCTACAGCCATGCTCAATACAGAACCTCGCCGTCGCCGTCTGCGACGCCACCACGCTCGACCACCTCTTCCTCAACGCGTTCCAGGAGATCCGGCCAGAGCGTATCCGCTCCATGCACACTCTGGAGCTGTCGAATATAGACTTCTCGTTGATGCCAAACGGACCGGCGCAGGAGGCGCGGGACGAGTCGTTGAAGGAGAGGCGTGATAAGGAGTTGAATGCGTTAGATTTTATTGGGTCGAAGGAGGGGGATAATAAGGAGGAGATGGATATCTCGATGAGATTGTGAATTGCTTTGTGTAACTGTGGGTTCAAATTGTTGCTTATCCATCTTTGCGACAAATGTGTTCGGTTACGACGCGGAAGAGAAAGCAGATGAATGGTGGACCTGGGTGGACTGGGGCAGTCTGCAAGAGCGCTCCGCGTTCTCTACCATCAACGCGAATTTCCTCGTCCAGGTGCATCGTTCACAAGAGACGGAAGTGGTTGTAGGCTCTCCTTGAGACTAGGAATTCATGTACGACTATGGGTACCAGTGTACCTCTGTGTTGCATTGTGTATTGGTGTAAGATTGTGCTTCCGCAGATCGAGGAATGTCATCAGAACATCTCGGTGTCTGAGCGAATATCTGCGCGTCCTTGGCACTCCTTCATCTTTTCGGGGTAACGAAGCCCTTCGAGAAGCCTCTACGCGAGACAACCCAATCGAACCTTCCCTGCAAGATCCCTCTCGTGAAAAACAGAGCGAGATCTTGACAAAGCAAAACACAATCATATTCCAGACTAACAACACGTGGGACGTACGTACAACCACTAATCCAACGGCGCACCATCAACGTCCTCCTCCATCGGTTCCCCGTCCAAATCTGCGCCATCCATGGGCACACCATCCACATCATCCAGAGGCACACCGTCCACATCGTCGTTATCAATGGGTACACCATCCACATCCTGAGCCATTGGCTCCCCATCCACGTCGTCCACAGGCACGCCGTCCACGTCGCTCTCCTCGTCCATAGGCTCCCCGTCTGCAGACGGCGCAGCATCCACTGGCACGACCTCCGTCGCAGGCTTGAACGCGCTCATCTTGAACTTCGACGTGAAGCTCATCGCGACCTCGCTCGTCTCCTGCATCTCCTCCGCCTCCTCGTCCTCCTCCGCCAGTGCCATGTTCCCCTCCAGCCGCTCTCTTAGCTCCTTCGTGAACTCCATGGGGAAGACGATCCAGTCTTCCCAGATGTCTACAATGGATGTGATTTGCTTTTTGAATGTCTCGGCTGTGATGCGACCGGGGAAGGAGTGGTAGATTGTAGATAGGTGGTCGAAGACGAGCCCCAGACGGGATTGGAACTCTTGTCGGAATTTCCATGCCATGGGTAGGGGTGCGGCCGAGTTGTGTAGGATATCGCAGATGAGATGCAGACGTGAGACCTTCCGTGGGACGGGTGTACCGTCCACCAATAGTGACGATATAATGATGTCGACGACCTAACAGCAGCTGTGATGAGCTTTGTGGTACTTTGCGATAGAAGCCGACCTACCTCGTTTGCGGCTTCTGCGTGTTCCAGACTAAAAGCCATACATCTTGCCAGTTCACCTCGTCTTCCAGAGAGTGCACGTAGCATAGCTTCAAACCGCCGTCTGGCTAGTCGACCAAGCTCGGTTCTACGGCCCCGTTCGCGTTCCGACTCTTCTCCCGAATCCGTTGAGTATACGGAATTATAGCCCTGGGGTAAATGAACGATTAGTATTGCAAAGATTGTGATAATGGAGGAGGCCTACCTCATCGTCGAACTCCGGCTCCAAGGCGTTGCTACGATTCACCAACGACCGATAGAACTTGTAGCGCCGATGCTAACATGGCTAGTCAGTCGAGGCCACGAGTCTGATTGACAATCCACGTACCCCTTGTTGCAAAAAGGCGTATTTTGGATTCGACTTCTCTCTCTCCTTCAACTTCTCTTCATACTCAATTCCGTGCCCTCTCACCTCCGCAGCGACCGTCTTGATGAATTGATCACTACTCTCTTCGCCCTCAACTCTATCACGACTACGGCTGCGGCTCCGGGAGTGTCGCCGCCGAGGTGACCGACTGTCAAAGCGCTGAGAGCCCTTAGGATGCGACCGAGATGGAGACCGTGAACGCGAGTAAGAGGGGCTACGAGAACGCGAGTGGTGGCGTGAAGAACGGTAATCACGCGACCAAGACAATGAGCGTGGCTGACGGTCGCGACTGCCACTACGAGGCTGTGGTGGTGGGGAGCGGGATCGTGACCTTGAGCGAGATTTCGCCTTGGTAGAGACTGAAGGTGGACCCCAAATTAGTTAGCACGAGCAAATCTTGGACTGACAGTGGCAGACATACCGTAGAGAGGTTTTGCAGCTATAGGCACAGCTTTACTCCATCCAACGCGTAGGATAGAGCCTCCCCAATCGAATCCATCTAGCTCCCTCAGAGCAGCCTCCGCATCTTTCCGCTTCATGAAAGCCACAAATCCACTGAGACCTGTACTTTTGCTCCGTCTAGTCTGCGTCATATCCGCGCCAGGGCCAGTGGTAGCGTCGCCTCGTGGCCACATAACCTTCACCTAGAATATGATGGGTATGAGAGAACGTATGGTGTGGTGCATGCGAGGAGCATATACGTACAGAACCCACTGGCCCACAACGAGCGAAGAATTGTCCGAGACTCTGTTCGGTAACGTGAGGGGGTAGGTTGGCTACAAATACATTTGATGTCTATAGAAAAATTGAGCGCATGGATCTGTTGAGAGACACAAGTGAACGTACTTCAGGATCACCACGGTCCTTACTCCCACTTTGTCCCTCGTATGCTGCCAAAGAGGTGACAGATCTGCCTTGACCGACTGCGTGTGCATTAGATACGATAGAGAGAGAGGATGGATAATAGGATTCACCATGCCGGCCAAATCTGGATTCCCGAGTCGCTTGATCTCTAGAGATGGGTCAGTGGCATTGCGATGGGTTGAGGATTCTGCGACGCACCTCTTGATCTCCTCCAGGAATGAGTCCATAGCGCGCTTTCCTTTGGTTTTGGGGGCGCCTTGTGGTGGAGAAGGAGGCTGCACACACGTACTTTAGCACATCTAGAAGCATGCATCACTGCTGAAAGGACACACCGTCGAGTTCTCCCTGAACATCTGCGGGGCTCTTGAGGGACCAACCCCTCCTCTCGCCGAGGGCGCATATGTATGAGCGTGGCCCGACTTCACGAACGTCGACGCACTCTTCTTCTGGCCTGCCCCATCTGCGTCGAAAGCATCGACGAACTCTGCATACGCCTTGGCAGCGTTGGCCTCTTCCTCCCTGCGCTTCGCCTCCGCAGCCTCTCTCTCTTTCTCCCGTTTTGACTTTCGTACAGTTCCCTGTGTATACTGCGAAAGCTTCTGATTATCTACCGGCTTTTGCTAGTGAGAGAAAGCAGACGGTAAGCGTGGGTTGGGGAGAGAAATAAGGTCGTATCCGTCGCACTGGAAACGCATGGTCTTCGTCGTCGTTGTCGAAGAATGCGGCCAATTTTGATTTGGTTTTGTCCATGAGCAGAGTCCAAGATCCAATTAGTATGTCTCTTGCCAAAGTGAAGCTGAAAAGCCTGAAATTATCTGAGAGTCAAGAACCAAAATGGAGTGAGTGCCGATCGGTAGACGCCGGGAATAGTGTGACGTGCGTGACGGTGTGTGACACGCGTTGTGCGTCTATTCCCAAAGGAGTAATTGATGTCACACAAATCCGCAACGCCACACACGGCGACCAGGACCTCTTCACAATACCACCGGTATAAAAGACGATGAAGTCCTCACCGCGACCCGCCTCACCGTTCCGTCGCCGCCGCATCATCTGGTCCGTCCTCCTCCTCACCGTCGTCTTCTTCATCTACCTCTTCACCCGCTCCCCCGACGCCGGCTGGTCCCTGCCCATCATCAACCCCCTCAAAGCCCTCTCTCTCGGCGGTGGTGGTGCGGCTGTTTCTCATTCCAACTCTCGCGTCAGCAAAGTGTCCGACGCATTAGCAGCAGAAAGACGCGCAAAGGTGCAGGAGATCCACGGGCTGCTGCACTTCGTCACCGCCCATGGCGAACGGCGGTTCAATGAAGAGGGTGGGGATACGATAAACGTCGTCGGGGCTGGGTCGGTCAAGGTGGACCCGACGCAGAAGGTTGACTATAAGGTGTACTCCCCGGATGGAGAGGACGACTGGCAGAAGCATATGACTGTGCTGAGAACGGAGCATCCTCTAGTCGTGTTCAGCAAATCATACTGCCCGTAAGCATAAGTACTTCAACATCCCTATCAAGTGGCTCAATGTCTTTTCAAGCTATTCACGTCGGGCAAAGGCGTTGCTTGAATCTTACGACCTCTCACCAGCACCAACAGTCATCGAACTAGACACCAGGTCCGACGGTTCTGTGATACAAGCTATCTTGGGCAGGCTTACTGGTCGCTCCACAGTCCCCAATGTCATCTTGCTTGTACGCCTACTCATTTGTCTGACTTATGGTCTTACTTACTAATCAATATGTATATAGTCGTCATCATTAGGAGGCTCGGACGACCTTGCGCTCCTCGACCAAGAAAACAAGCTGAAAGAAATCTTGGAAGGAGGCGGCGTGGAGGTACAAGCCGCAAAAGAGTGATAATATTTGGATGTCTAGTCTTCATATATGTTGTGCTTGTATCATGTTCCATTCATTGCTTTCTCCAGATCACAGCGCGAGAGGTACACCAGAGATACGCATGCATTGCAATTAACCAAAGTGAACCGTTAGTATTGTGATTTCCTATCCGACCATACATGCATTGAGATGGATGTTGATATGGTGTGCGAAAGCGAGTTGTTCAATCAATGCAGAATACTTTTGGTAACCATCCATACTCAGTCCCTGCGAGGACCACCGCGAGGGCCATCACGAGGACCGTCACGGGGACCGCCACGAGAAGGACGCTGGGCAGTGGTGGTCTTGAGGATAGCATCCTTAGCGACGTGAATAGCTTCCTCAGAACCTGTAGAGCGCAGTAGCATCAGCACATGCCACACCACGAAGTCAGATTAAGACAGAGATACGCACCAACGATGACAATCGTGTTGTCCTCCCTCGACACAGTGATATCCGCCCCACTCTCCGCCCTCAACTTCGCCACATTCGCGCCCTTCGTCCCCACAATCCTGGGGAACAACGACCGATCCGGCAGCGTCAAGAACCCGACATGCGACATCTTCTCCGCATGCGCGATAGCGTCCTCCGCCAACTTCAGCGCCTTGTCCAACCCGGCCTGGTCGCGCGCCTTGAACGTCCACACCGACTCGCCCTCCTCGGCGTCTTGGTAGTTCGACACGACCTGCCACTGCACCTCAACGGCGGGGGCCTCCTCGTCAGCGTCGTCGATACGAGCGGACGCGCCGTTGGTGTCTTCGGTGGCCGGGGGACGAACAGGGACGGCAGGACCTTGAGCTTGCTTAGATTGCTCAACTTGGACACCATAGGTATGCAGGCTGCGGAAGAAGTTGCCCTGCTGGGCGACAGCGTGGTGGTACTTCAACGGAACGGTCATCTTGGCAATGGTGAGAGGTGGCTTGATCAAAGACTGCAGACAGACACGTCAGGACGTAGCTCATACACATGGATAGAAACAAAAATGCAGACCTTGAGCGCCTCTACTGCCTTTTCGCAAGCCTCGCGTGTCCCAGAAACCTTGACGAGGTTAGCGGGCTCGACCTCACCGAGAGCCTCCATGTTCTCAGCCTCACCCACACCATTGTATGAGCGAGAACCCGGGAACTGGATCTGGGCACCAGTCTTAGCCTGCAGATCGTTGAGGTGCTGTCCACCACGTCCGATCAAGCTGCGATGCTGAGAGGCAGGGACATCCACGGCGAGGACGATACGGTCCTTGAGCTGAGCAACCGTCTTCTCCAACTCGGCCTGGAGCTTGGCAACCAACTTGGGCTCACCACGGAGGCGAACATCGTCAGAAAGCTCCCCTTGACGAGGGCTAGACGATGAATCAGTCAGGCAGCAGTTCGAAATACAACATATCGACCCTCACAATCGCACAAGACCAGCCTGGATCTTCGGGTCAGAAGGCCCACCGCAGCGAAGGATCAGATCTTTGAGACCTTGTCCACCAGCACCAATCAAAGTGCGGTGGAACCTGCTCTCAACAGAGATAAGAACCGTAGTCTCCTCGACGACCTGGTCCGAGATAGCCAAGATCGCAGCCTTGGCCTCTGCGATCGCTGTCTTGGTACCGCGCACCTGGATGTTCGTCTGGTCGTCCGACACCTTATCAATGTCGATCTGCGCGCCGGTGTCGTCCTTAATCTCGTTGATGGTAGCTCCGCTTTTGCCGAGGATGCGGGCGACAGAACGTGTGGGGACACTGAACTTCACGACGTTGTTGGATTCTTTCTCGAATTCAACGGCCTGATGACAAACATGAGTGGCATTCATACATGCAGAAGGCAAATAACGCACCTCAAGAAGCTCGGACTTGGCATCAGCGACACCCTTCTTCCCACCCTTGATGAGAACCTCATCAGACTTCAAAGTTTCCCGAGTCCTTCCTTCGCCGTTCTCAGCGGAATCACGAGGGAAGGTGATCTTGACAGCATAGTTCTCCTCCAACCTGATGACATACTTGCCACCTTGACCGATCAAAGAAGAGTGATACTCGTGAGGGATCTTCACGATCTCAGATGTCTCATCAGCCTGGAGAAGATCGTCAGTATGGGCTCAAGTCGTGGATATGACTTGCAGGACGAACCAAACGGTCAGCCTGGCCTTTGATACGTTTCTCAGCGTCTTCGGTGTTCTCCTTACGACCGACAATCTAACACGAGCTGGGTGAGAATTCGTCTCGAATTTGTATGTCAGATTTCATTCACCTTAACTTTGACCAGTTGAACAGGCTTCTTCTTCTTGGAAGTCTTCTCGTCCTTATCCTCAGCTTCGTCTTGGAAGTCGATTGAGACACCGAGAGTATCTCTGAGCTTGTTGACACCGGAACCCCTTGCACCTACAATGCGACCAACATATTCACGGTCAATAACGAATTCAACAACCTACGTTTCCACAGAAAGTAAGAACAAATAAACGGGAGGCAGATCAATGAAAACGAAACGTACGTGGCTAGAAACGATCTCGTCGTTCTTGGCATCCTCGACGATCTTCTGGATCTCCTTGCTGGCACGGTTAACATCTGCGCTGGTTCCACGGATAAGGATGATGTCCTCGGTAGAGGCATCACCTGCGTCCGCGCCAAGTTTGATAGAGAGCGCCTTGTCTTCACCGATGATACTGCAAAGACCTCGTCAAACTTCAGAAGACGAGTTCACGAGTGTGTTCACTTACGCGTTGAGAGTTGTACCGTTCTTGCCGACGACTGCCTCATGCCATTTCTTCTCGACAGGGATCGTGACAGTCTTGACATCCGCAGCATCCTTGACCAGCTTCAATAATTCCTGCTCGACTTCCTCGAGCTTGCCAGCTTTCTCGACGGGGGAGGGAGATGCATTGGGCGAGGTAGGATCGTAGACGAGAAGAACATTGGATTGTTCAGCAGACTCGGGAGGGAAGAATACCAATACGTTTTGAACATCGTGGAAAGCTTTAATCCTGCACGAGCGGTCAGTGTCTAGAAACTCCTTCAATTATATTGAACTCA
Source organism: Antrodiella citrinella (assembly GCA_004802725.1). Taxonomy (NCBI): domain Eukaryota; kingdom Fungi; phylum Basidiomycota; class Agaricomycetes; order Polyporales; family Steccherinaceae; genus Antrodiella; species Antrodiella citrinella. Next base: position 121,444 of record SGPM01000037.1, read on the forward strand.
CTTCTTAGCATTCTTGTTGGAATTGATGACACGGTGAATAAGCCAATCGATAGGAACATCCTTCGTGGCGCCGATCAGCTTGCCAATGAGCTGGGAAACCTGGCTGACAGCGTTGTCCACAGCGGGCTTGTCGCCAACAAGGTCCACGTTAAGCACGGAGGCCTTCTCAGCTGTAGAAGCCGTAGGAGTGTAAACTGAGACGCCGGGATGAGCAGCGGCGAGAGTGTCAGCGTAACCGACGTAGGTCATGTACGTGAGCAATTGCCTGGAAACCGCGATAGGTCCGGGGAGAGGGAACTCGTGAATGTAAGCAGAGTTGGCCTTCTCCATGACGGCGGTCATTCCCGCAGCCAGGTCGGCAGGCTTACCCCAAACGGTAATTTCATCGCCGGGCTCTTCAATGTTGGCAATGACAACAGCGCACTTGCTCTTCGCGAGGATATCTTCCGCGCCCTTGCCTGTCAGAAGTCTGTGCTGGCGCTTGGGAAGAGTGATCTTGAAGGACGTGATTTCATTCGTGAAGTAAGTGACCGCGGACTTGATGGTCTCTACGACGCGAACAACACCTTCGCGGTCTCCGCTAACGGTGATCTCGCGAGCGCCTACATTGAGAGCGAGGGTAACATCGGCACCCTCAGCGGCATCCTGGAACCTGCTACGGTGGGGAACAATGAACGACAAGACGTGGGAAGGGATATCGCGGACATGCTGAGTGCTGCGAGACCGTCTAGCAGCGATCCTCTCGTTAATGAGAGCCTGAGCTTCCAATGCAGATGACTGAGGACCGATGATCGTGATGGGGATGGTGGGCTCCTCTTCCTCTTCCTCTTCACCAGTGATCGCAGGGGTTTCAATTCCAGAAGCAGAACCGTTCTGACCGGTGACCTGGAGCGTGTCCTTGCGAGGGATGTCGATCTTGACACCAGTCTGATCGCGGATTAGCTTCAAGGTAGCACCTTTGGAGCCAATGATGGTCGGGATGAGAGAAGCCGGTGCATTTACAACCAAAGTGACCTGTACAATGTGAGTGCTAAGATAACGCGGCACAGACACACGTCGCTTACAACAGGACTCAAAGCCGCCAGCAACTCCCTCTTTGCCTTGTCAAGCTCCTTGAGGGACTCGGACTTGAGGTAGAATGTCGTTTGACGCGATTTCTGGTTCGTGGATGCCTCAAGCTTGATCTTGTGGTGAGCCACGACCTGCCTCATGATCTCTCCGAGCGAAGTGGGCTTGCCATCCTTGCCAGCAGTGGAGAGGTCGACGACGGACAGAGTAAAGGAATCCGAGTAAAGAGGCTGCTTCGACGCCGTAGCCTTGATACGAGGCGCAACAGGAGAGCCCCAGACGGACTTGACAGCATTGGTTGGGGCTGAGGGGGCGAGACAGGGAAACGCTTCGACAGAGGTGGTATCGGGGCGACCGTTAGACGATGCAGCAGGGGCTGCGGAAGGAGCAGAATCCAAAGACGGGAAAGGATCGGGAGCTCCTTCAAGTTCATGTTTCTTCTGCTCCCGAAAGTAGTTGGTAAAGTGGTGAGATGTCGGACATTTATGCTAACGCACCTGGAGAGTTGCAGCGTCGATGATCGGAGGAGGAGTAGCCATGATTGGGACGAATTTACGGGTGTCCGAAGAGCACTGAGCCTAAGACGGGAAACCTAAGCAAGCTTGAACGCAAGCGTTGCTGTGAAACTGAGAAGGATGGTGGAATCAACTATGAAAGTTCTGAGAGAGTCGGTCCAAATGTTATACGTGGGCTCTCTACAGCACCGTGAGACACAATTACTGGATTCGGCCGCTACATGTCGTAGCGAACCGACAAAATTCGGAGTCGAGTAAGTACTTGTGACTGTACAGTACATACAGGTGTAGGTACGTAAGGGTATGTGTATATAATACTATATTCACGTCGCGAAAGCCGAGACTATCGTTGCAGCTGTCTAAGTCGATCGCGGACGAGAGCCGTCGGGGGCGAGCAAGGCACTTAGCGAGGGTAGACAGACACAGATATATGTAGACACTCACCCATGGAATTTCCTGAACGTTCACTTCAATTGTGAGCTCACGACTCCGGGCCCACAGCCCTCCTAACGTGAATTTACAAAAAGATTGCAACGTGACTTCTCTATGGCGGTCCAAACGCGTGAGACGTGGCACATCAATGCAAGTCCGTCGTTCGATGATCATGCAGTGCGGTGCAACTCCGAGCGATGAGAAAGAACGAGTCGATACGGAGAGAAGCTGAGAATGGCCTGGGACCAGCGAGAAATGTGCGAGAAAGAGCCTCGGCATGCGCGTCTACGAGTCTGGTGAGCGGGAGATCGGAAAGGACGACGTGGCCACACAACTCTCTCAGCTAAAAACGAGTTGATAATGCACACATCGGCCATCCCCACACATTCCCGTTGATCTCACCAACTGAAAAATCAATATTCAGTCCTTGTCATCCTACCACCACCTTCCTTTCCAACCCCTTCCTCCACACCATGCTGCCCAGGCAGCTGTACGCGATCGTGGTAGCGTTCCTGCTCCAGCCAGGTCGCTCAGCTATAGCTGCTTCCGACAAGTCATTTCTCGCCGACACTCTTCTCCGGAAAGACCAAGTGCAGAACGTACTTGAACACGAGCCTGTAAAGAAGCCAGTTTGCAAACAAATAGTGAGTCGGGTCGGTAGACATTGCGTATTCATTGACGCCGATGGCATCATTCAGCCCACAGGGCCTATAGAGACAACACTTTGCGATTTCGAGACCGTAGAAGCCCATAACGACGACCTATATACGTCTCTCAAGGATCTTGTCAAGACTCCGTTCTTCAAGTACTTCAGAGTAAGCTCGGCTACGACCTATGAGGTCATAATTTGTGATTTCCCAACTCATGCCCATCCCACTTAGGTTGACCTATACCGAGACTGTCCTTTTTGGCAAGAGAATGGCTATTGTATGAACAGGGAGTGTGGTATCACAACTACAAATGAGGTCCGTGGTTTTATTTTCTCTGGGGTCTATCATCTTCACACCGGCTTGTGATACAGAGCGAAATCCCGGAGAGATGGAGAGCTGCCTCATTGAGCAAGATCGAGATGCCCTCCCAGGACCAGGTATGTCCAATTGTACTCGCTATAGTAACTTGTTTGTACTTAGCCTTTGCAGCGGCATGGCCTACCTGGATGTTACTACCGAGACTCGGACTTCTGTTTCCTCGATGACATGTCAGGTGAGTGCACTGTGACATATGATTAAAACGTCCGCCGAAGCATACATCTACAGAGGGCGACTACATCGACCTTTCCGCAAATCCTGAACGTTTCACAGGTTACGCAGGTCCTTCTGCACGTCGTGTGTGGGCCTCCATATACGAAGAGAACTGCTTCGGCATGTCCGAATTCAACCTTCTTTCCACTAACTCACCCAACCCTGCACCTGTCAGTCTACCGGATAGCATGACCGGTGTGCTTAAGGTGGACGGAAACGATAATTCGAAGTCTTGTCTTGAGAAGAGGATCTATTATAAGATCATTTCAGGTGTGGAATCTTCTTATGCGATATACTTTGGTCGTCCTGATACACCAAGTTTAGGTCTACATGCGAGTATCTCAACACATGTCTGTCACGAGGATATGAACCAGACTACCGGTGAATGGGTGCGTCACTATCCATCCTATCGGGCTCGTCGAATCGAAATACTGAACGCCTTTTGATAGGGCCCTAATTTGCAGTGCTTCATCAATCGCGTAGCTGCGTACCCAGAACGTTTACAATATATCTACTTCAATGTCGTCCTCCTGTTGCGAGCTGTGTCTCGTATTGGACCTTATCTCTCGGCATACGACTACTGCGGCACGGGAACACATGAAGACGATGCATACACGCTGGAGAAGTTGGGTCAAGTCGTCAATATCGCACAGACCGTTGGGAAGTTCGATGAGACGGTATTGTTCAGGGGAGAGAACGCCAATGTACGTCGTGCTGGGATTTGCGTAAAGACATGACGCTCACTTATACTCGTTTTCATTAGGTCTTGAAGGAGGAATTCAAAGCACATTTCCGTAATGTTAGCCGGATTATGGACTGTGTAGGCTGCGACAAGTGTCGTCTTTGGGGCAAGGTCCAGACGTCCGGAATTGGTACCGCCCTCAAGATCCTCTTCGAGTTGGACGAAAAAGCCCTTGAGTACGTTTACAACTCACCTCACATGTCTTGGCGATACTCATTTGAGATCTGTCCGCAGTCCTCATTTGAACGCCAACCTGCTCTCCCGATCGGAAGTCGTCGCACTAATCAACACTCTTCACCGATTCTCTGAGAGTCTGGCTGCCGTGAACGACTTCCGGAAGATGTGGGCGGACGCAGGCGAACACGAAGCAGAGCATATGATCAAGGAGGCTGAGAAAGTCGTAGACATCACCAAAGTGCGTCACCTGACGGCAGAACTCCAATAATTGGCTATGTATTGACCTTGTTCACAGCCGAGACCATCACCACACGCAGGCACCTCCGGGCCCTCAGACTCATTCATAGACGACTTCCAGCGATGGGTCCGGGCGTGTCAAGAAGGCACTGTCTTCTGTATACGAGGCCTTGTCCAAGGCGTCCGAGATTTCCTGAATTCCCTGTCGAGTCTGTTCCAGTTGTCGGGCAAGGAAGGCCCTCCGCGGAGCGAGTTCTGAGTTCTGAGTCTTGTTTCGTTGCATTGATATCTACATATTCAACATATTCACATATTTGTATTATGACGGACAGCAGGCACATTTTTATGCTACATTCTAGATCCCATTCGTAACGGACGTGCACCTTCCTATCAGTGACGAGCTCCACCTATCGTGGTACAAACTTCTGCTACGGTGCACTGGTCAACAGCTCAAAACTCCTCAGGAAGCCGAGGCGCACGCCGATTGTTCTGGTCTGCATGCTAATATTGGATCATTGTAATCGTATAGTACTGTAACATGCCTCGCTCCCGGAATAAACTTGCGCTCTAGTATACTCACCAGCAGTACTACCCAGGCGATCAACGAACTGGTCGTCCGTAAAATCCGTGCAATCCACTAGTTCCATCCGCTCGAGCGAACCTCCGTAATCCTCGTGCCACTTCATAAGTGCCCACGCGAAATCAATTGAGTAGCCATGGGTGGTGTGTTCATCTGGAAGAGGATATTTCCTTTAACACGAGACGCCTCAAGCAAAGGAAGGGGACATGGTCGTCGACTTCACCAATCGAGTCCTGCACCTCGCGCCTGAGGAACAGCTCGGCAGCACAGCTAAGGTTCCATCCTTTCAGTAAGAAGTTCTGCAGAGAGACCAGCCTCTCACTGAGGCAAACGGCGAACACGTAGTGATGTTCAATCCAAGGACGATGCGAATTGGTAAAGGTGGTTTGAGTCTCGCCGTCCATCGCAAAACTAGTGACGCGCTCGAGTGGTAGTGAGTTGAACAGATGCCAATGATCTTCAGTGAGGTCCTGTGGGGATGGTAGCGCGTTCCTAGCAGGGTACCACAGCAACGAAATACAGAGGCGCCCCTGTGGCATCTGTGGCAGCACGGGTACTACTCAGTCCCTTAGTTCCGGAACTGGTAGCCGGCCACAGATATAGGTGGGTAATCCAGTATGTTCCAAAGAATTGGGTTTCGTCCATAGCACCGGAAAGTTGTTCGACATCTGAAAAAATTTGGGTGAGTATGAAGTCGTAGATAGCGAGGATACTTACCCTAGACAACTAGCTACCCCCCCTGTTTGTAGCGCTATGTATGGCCGACCTTTGCTATGCAAATGCTAGTATCAGATCCATAGCATGCCGGTTAGAATAGATAGTGAGCAAAATTGCGAAACAACTCACCGCTCCCTAGCCTTTGATAGCAGCGCTTGTGAAAATGTAGCTGAT